>JAQGAK010001451.1:0-32422 GCA_034696945.1 Lipothrix lubbocki | reverse complement strand
AATAAAAAATGTAGCAGCTTAATAACAACAAACTCTGTAGTTGTAGCAAATAACATTATATAACACTCCCCATAATTAGGCTTAGACTGTAGCTATGATACAAATGTCAAGACCAATTTCCCAGCCTGCCACGTAAGGGACGATTCTTTAATTAAGTCATTTAAAAAAGGAACAGGGTGGGTTGTCTAAAAATGATGATGATGGGGGTGTGAGTAGGAATACGTTGTATGAAAGAAAATAAATCATCACCCACATTAAAGTAGCTATAAACAACAAAATCTGTTAAAGTCTGGGAAATACTGTGCTGAACATATCATAATCGGTTAGTATTCAAAAATCAGAAAAATAGTGTTCTGTAGGGCTATCCGCACGCGCGTTTCACTTTAAAGTGAGACACGCCATAATTATAATTGCAACGAGGGATATATCTACTAATTTACAATAGCTTTGCAGTTGGATTTTTAAATACGCGCTTGCTCAAATTTTCAATTTTTAATGTCCCACTATGCACTGAATAATTTGATGGTGGATATCTTATATTGCATTTAGATTCAAATGTTTGATTCAACTTTGCATCTCCACCGACGGTGTTTTGCTTAAAATGAGATTTCAAAAACAATTCCCATTGTTTTATAAAATTTTAAAAAATTTTAATTCTATAAGAAGACCATTTTCCAGGTTTAGACACAATAACTTATAAATCTCCGTACTAGCATTTTTAAAATTTTTTTAAATTTTATTTATAAAATCATTGGTTATTGTTCAAATCATTATTGAAAAAAACAAGGTTAGTATTTCCTTGCCTAAGCCCGTGGGCACACACGGGCAGTATGTCGGGAAGTTAATTATAATTATTGAAGTAATGCAAAACAAGGAGAGTTATTGTGAGCAGGAGATGGAATTTTTACAACTAACGGTCTTTAAAAAGATTTTGTAAATTGACTTTACTTATGTAACGTTATTTTGCTTTCTGTTCTTTCAGCGCCGTTTAACGGCGATGGCTTTTCTCTAGTAATTATATAAATGTAAGCTCTCTCTACATATAAGAGAATTTCTATATGTATAAGACACTGATTTTGGTGATTTATAGCGTTTTCTTATAGCGAGAGTTTAGTGTACATAAGCATATTTTAGGGACTTGTTGCATTTAAGCTAGGTTTATTATATTTTAAAATGTGCATATGATCTGTTTCAAGAATAAGGCGATTATATCTAGTGTAAATTATTATCATTTGTTATGAACGCGGTCCACTTCAAAGGAAGACGCGGTCGACTTGAGGTGGGGATGCCTGTGAGTACAGAAATCTACATGATCTCTGCAACATGCAATATCTTATTTGTGCAGTTGCTGTTGCAACGAAACTCTATGGAGAAAGTGGCAGAACAAATAATAACAATGGGCAATTTTTTCTCCGCATGGTGGCGGAATAATCTCCGCGGAAATTTCTCCGTCCTATTTTTCTCCGGCTAACTTTCCCCGGCGAACTTTTCTCCTAACACCTGGTAGCAGGACAGGTCGCCCGGCAGTCTCCGTTGCCCGTGCAAAGAGGTCGAACAGGGAATGGGAACGGAGTAATGTTGGGTGTTCACGTGTATTATCCCAGAGCAATAGAGGTCAACAGGAGAGCTTTCAACTCACCTGTTCACAGCTCGAACTAGTACCCGGAGTGTTTCAGTTCGTTTAGGTTCCGTTTTGTTTCGGTTCATAAGCTGAAATGAATCTATTTAAATGTTTCGTTTCGTTTTACAAAAAAGTGTTTCAATTCGTTTCGGTTTGTTCCATAAACTGAAACGAAACACAAAACAATCGTTTCAGGCGCGAAAATTTAAAATAACCTAAAAAGAAATATTTCATAGACGGCGCGCTGGATGGGAGTCGTTAGATCGTTCATCGCACCCTAATTAAACCAAGGATCGCCCACGTAAATAATGCAAAAGTAGAAGTTGCATGGAACGCTCATTTTCTCACAATTTTTCAAGTTTTTGTTTTGACACGGTTGAAAGGTTTCATATTTAGTGGTTCGATTCGTTTCAGCGCCTGAAATGAAATGTTCGTTTTGGGTAAACTTGAAACATAACTGAATTTTTGTTGAAGCGAAGCGAAAATTTTCGTTTCAGGAATAAAACACTCCAGGTACTAGCTCCAACTCGGAGGCGAGACTAATTTCAGACAGCCCAGAATGAGAATTTTTTGGATAATCTCGAATATATTAAAAACTCAGTTTGCATTCAAACAGACCCGTTCATGCACAAAATTAACTTTTTCAATGCCCATGTATTTAAATGGGGGCACCAAATGCTTTGAAGATGATTCCGGGGATTTGCTGATAGGGACTAAACGACTCGTCCGATTTACATGACATGGAATCAAATGAAAGGAAATTAAATTCTCTAGGCGTATCTTTGCTGGTTTTAAAAAAATTGCTTTCCTTCGTATCAAAATGTGATTTAACATCTCAAAATTCAGTTTTTAGCTTGTTGAGTTGAACCCGGAAGCCCAATTAATTTTTACTCCCTCCCCTGACGTAAGTTGTACACATAAAGCGAATTTAGTTAACAAATATAATAATGTCATGTAAATCTTGACTATTTAATGCTAATAAATGCTAAAAAAATATAAGTGAAGAAATGTTTAATACATGTGTACATGTGTAATGATTAATAATTTTATTAGTCATTATTGTTAAAAAAAAGTAACGCAGTGAACATTAGATGATAAAAGTAATAATAATAGTTATTATTGCATTTAATTGGATAGCCTGTATCAAGCTTCTGATAATCACCGTCGCTCTACTGTAGGCGCAGGATAAAAGTATATAATAATAATTATATGAGGGTTGTTTTGAATATAATAATTCATCAGAAGTGATACGTAAAAACTCCAGGCGGTCAATATTTTGTGGTTGAATTAATAATTTTTTTCCGAACTATATAATAATAAATTGTATATATCTTGTAATAAAGTCGAATTCATAGACTATTAGGGCCAACGGATGTCGTACTATTGCTATGAACTAAACTTAGCATGCTTCCGGACTTGACGTCTTCTTCTTGGTACGACTCCCGAGAGGGCTCAGCTAATGCCAATGCACTGAAAAAATCAAAGTCACGTTGTTACACACACAAATGGAAATATATTAATTAATCTTTGAAGTCGCCAGCCAGAAGTAAATTAAATTAAATAATAAGATTATAAGTATTACAAATAAACTCGAACACTTGTATGAATGTACCTGAATCCCCTTCTCGATGATTCGTCATCGAACTGTTCCAGTTCTCTCATCTGCCTCTCCTGCAACAGCCTATTCCTTTCCGCCCGTTCACTAGCAAACTGTTGTAATTCTTCTCGCATCTTAAAAAAGTTTAGCAAAAAAATAATTATTAGTATCATGACAATAACTTGAATACTTTTCAGTACTTACGAACACCAAGTTTTTTACGGCAAAACATTTATATTTATAGCAATTTGTCATGTAGTAGTTCATTAATTCTTATTGATTTTTATCAGCAGTGTCCGAACCTTTTGTTCTAGTAAGGCTTTCCGAACAGCCACACGTTCCGCTAGTTCTCTTCGCTCTCGCTCACGTTGGGCATCAGCCTGCATTCTATTCTTTGACTGGTATGCAATAAGGATTTCCAATTCACGTTCTAATTTCTCTTTGAGCTGCTGCACTTCCAACTCCTGGGATTCATCCAGTCGAATCTGATGTGAATAACAAGGAGTAATTAATATCTAAAAGTCTCAAGGAATGACCTTTTATATCTCAAGGAAAGACCTCCGGTCCTGCTCCGACTTTGACTAAACTAAATATAAATATTAAACTCGACGAATTAACAAGATTGTTTCGTTTTGAAAGTAGGACCACATTGAAGACCAGATTTTGAAATAAAACGTCTGTTTTTGCATATTGTCTCACAAAAATATACTATACTTAATTATACTAACCGATTGTTTTTGGAGCATTTCAGCTATGCTCTGTTCATACTGCTCTCCAAGAAGGGCCAACTTTCTCCGTTGCTCATCCTTTAATTTTTTTATTACAACTTTTTGTTCTTCTTTTGGCGTTGACTGTAAAATTTGAGCTTTTAGAGCCTTATACTGTACAGTTTGTATTTTACAAGTATCCCGGAATTGTTTCCGAATTTGTATTTCCTTCTGCTTCAAACTCTTTGGTTGTTGTTTCAACTCCAGTGCATGCTTCTTTTTCAATTCACTCTCCGCTCTCTTCATGTACTCGTGCTGATTGTGCAATTCCGTCTGGTGCAGCTTCTTCACCTGCTCTTCCCTCAATTGATGGACAGCTCTCTGCTGACTGTATTCCAGTTCTTGAGTCTGTTCATGCTGCTTCAGCAGCACGGTATGAGCTTGTTCAAGCTGTTGTTGTCGTTTACTTAATTCCTGGGATTATTGACAAGCCCACAATCAGTTTTCAAAACTAAGGCAAACA
Organism: Lipothrix lubbocki; assembly: GCA_034696945.1. Taxonomy (NCBI): domain Eukaryota; kingdom Metazoa; phylum Arthropoda; class Collembola; order Symphypleona; family Sminthuridae; genus Lipothrix; species Lipothrix lubbocki. Next base: position 27,974 of record JAQGAK010001451.1, on the reverse strand, counting down.
TGATTACCTATTCTGTAATTATTTATTAATTGTGACACTTACCTCACGAAGTAATTCCTCTCCTAATTGATGAAACGCGATTAACTTTCGCCGGCGGAACTTTCTCACTTCCAAATCTAAATAATCTTTTTGGCTCCTTAGCATTCGTTGCTCATCTTGCTGCTCCTGATGCTTTAGATTATCTTTTTGAGACCTGGAAATCAATAAAAGCAATGTTAAAATACTTATAAGTACATAACATCATCATTATTAAACAAAGCGACCGTCAGCTGCGGTTAGCCTAACATGAACTATTCACGTATGTGAACTTGAAAATTTCACTTGTCTACTCATAGTCAGTATAGTTATCAATCCCGTCTTTACCGGTTTCCGTCTACTTATAATTAGGTACATGAATTATGTACATGGACACAAGTATTAAATCAAGTGTTAATATTCTTCTCTAATAAATAATTACGCTACAGTGGTCAAGTTGTATGATCTCACAACTTACTGCAAAGTGGCTTCACGTTGTCGCTTAGGTGTTGACTCATCTTGACTTAGTTCCTTCTTCCAGCGTTCCTTGTTCTGCTTGTACTCTTTTCTTTTATGCAGTTCGAATATTTTCCGCTCTTGTTCTTGTCTAGTAATAATCTCCTTTTTCAACCTCTTCTCTCCATTGAGGTTTTGCTTTCCCTGTGAATTGGAAGTTTATGTCAAATTATTATTAAACACATGAACATTAAACTTCGCCACGCTTGGGCTTGACGAGCTGATGTTTTCGAAAAAACATTTACAAATCCAAATTTCTATTTACTTCTTGTAACAATTTCAGATTCAAACACGTTATACAACTACTAAATTTAATGAGCATCAATCTAATCACGCGCACAATTAAATTTATGGGTTAGACAAAATGCAAATACTTTTCGATCCAGCTCCTGCTGATGTCGGGCTTGTAGTTTCTCTAGTTCCTTTGAAAATTGCTGCAGAAGATTTTCATATTCACTGTCTAACATCTTTCTATGAGCTTCCATCTCCAAGCGACACTTTTCTTCCAACTGTGAACAAGAAAAATAGACAATTAATAATAATAACATTATTGCAAATATTTTATCTCAATCCAAAAATCAATAGGATTTACGCGGAGGAACCAAACTTATTGGTCACTACCTTAAGTAAAGCGCCCTGATGCTCTCGCCGCATACGCTTGTACCCACTCATCTGTTCGTACATATCCTCTTGCATATGCTCTTTTTGCTGCTTCGTCACTATAGATGTGGTACGAATTGTTGCAAAGTTATTTGGAATTCTTTCAGCGGAAGATGAATACGATGCCTGTTCAAGTAAGATCAAGTCAATATTTCCACACCAACAGGTTTCCACAAGTACCCAAAATAATACATGTTACATTAGTCAAGAAATCAAAAGAAATTACGATTGATGCTCGAGTACGCGGTCGAATGGAGATGTGAGAAAAGTTATTGGTAGGGTCATCAGGGTCATGAATCGGGGGGATTGAATTAGTTGAGGAGGACTGTGAAGATGCAGTGACTGACTGAACAGATTGCTCTGAAGTTATACTGTTGCTTTTACTACTGCTTCCTTCCATTCCCTCTGTGTCCAGCGCTGAAATAATAAATAATTAAGTAAGTCATTCTATAGTACAGATAATTTTGCAATAACATGAGTATATTAAATATTCAGCTTCAGCTTTAATAATGATCAAATAAACTGAAAACTGCAGTCTCTTAAATGACATTCCAGCTTTGGGCCATTCTAGTGTCCATTCGTAGAGAAAAAAACGAAAAAAGCATCAATCATTGTCATTTGTAGAGCTAAAAAAGCTACATTCTGAGCAATAAATGTCTAGAGTAGTCTACAGTCACGCTAAATTCCATATGATATCTTCCTTCTAAATACATTTGAAGAGGAGGAGGAGGCTATCTCAAAAGTAATTTATTAAATTAGAATGAATTATCTATCATTCAATAAGTTTCCCATAAATTATCGGGGGAGGGGGGGGGGGGTTTATATAGAATTTCAAAATCAATATTCCACAAGTGTGGTGGTTTGGTTCAATTTGTGCTAAAATAATATCCCAATTTTCTCTGAACTTGATAAGGTCGACCTCATAAATTATCAAAAATCCCCAACAGTGTCTATTTTTCACTAGAATTTGTAATTTCATCGCTGCTGTAACAAATTTGATTGCGACCGGTAGCCCCTCAGGGGACTAACGGGAATGATCAGGAATGATTCATCTCTACGGCTAAAAATCTCTGTAGTCACCATAGCCTAGCGCTAAAGTAGGACAATTGTTTGGGAACAAATGAACTCGTGCTGTACTAAGCAAAAGTTTCCGTTAAGCAATAATAACCAACAAATCTTACGTTCGGGGTCTCCAATTTGACTATCCGTATCAGTCATTAGAATTTTCTTCATTTTTCTATAATTGAGATTATCTAGTTCTCGAACTGCGGCTTTAGTCCTGTTGATGAGGTCTATGATGACATGTGGAGACCTTGACCTTGTTATAAATGGGTGATTAAGTAACCTAGAACACGTTGGTCGTTCCGAAGGATTCTTCTTCAGACAAGACTCGACAAATCGTCTAAAGACATCTGACCAATTATTTAAGCCTCCTAATGTTGGACTATCATTCTGCGCTATATGATACAAGGCACTCATTGCATTCATGTTGAAATAAGGAGGCTTCCGTTCCGCTGTGAAAATCAAACATTGGAAATTATAAATATTGGACGTTAATATCAGATTGTTTCATTTCATTTAAAATAATTTCTTATTGGTCGGCAGTAGGAAGGAAGTTGGAAGAAAATTTGAGACTCACCCAGTTCTACACAAGTGATCCCTAATGACCAAACATCGACTTTGCCGTCATACTGACCCTCATCCATAGCCAGGATAACTTCCGGTGCCATCCAGTATGGAGTTCCAACGAAACTATTTGCCGGACACTGAATACTGGCCGACCCAAAGTCCGCCAATTTGACAGTTCCATTCTCAGTGAGTAAAATATTTCCTGCTTTAACATCTCGATGAATCCTTTCAATAGAATGCAAATGTTGAAGACCCTTAAGTACACCCTCGCAAATTGCAGAAATTTCATCTTCTTTCAACGGTCTCTTGTGTACTTCTAGAATATCGGAAGCTGATCCCAGGCAGTACTCCATGACCAGCTGTCCTCAAAAATAAAAATCAGTCAATCAAAGGTCAATCAACACAAAATGTAGTAGCCCTTCACAATGGACGGCTAGGAATGGCTAAGGATTTTAACAAGATAGATTTGAGCAATAATTTGATTCTAGTCCAGTCATCAATTACTGATCTGCTGTAGGAGATACAAAATTGTTATTTGTGTTACACTCTACTACGAGAGTTAGAGACGAGATGACTAGAGGAGGATTATATAAGTAACAATAATAATGAAAACTAAAACCTATAGTAATTTGAGTATAATATTGACAAAATGTACCCATGCTGTGTGCTCCTTAAGGTAACAGCCCTTATACTCGATAGTATTAGGATGATTTAATAGACGAAGGAATCGAATCTCTTTAACAATATCCTGCCATTTATCAATGGATTGTTTGCCCGTGTATGACATTTTCTTAATGGCAACAATCTCCTTCGTTTCCTTGTTACGAGCAAAATAAACCGCTCCGAAGCTTCCATGGCCAATTTCTCGTAAGTCCTCAAAAATTCTTTCTGGATCTTCCTTATTAAACAATTCGGCAACTTCAGGATTTTTTAATGAAGGCTTTTGATACATGCTCCTGCTGTCCTGCTGGCCTCTTTCCGTCCAGTCGTCCAGTGGTGGTTGGTTATTTCCTTATTTTTTCAAGATTCACAAGAAGATTTTAATGAATCAATCTCAGTTGCGTAAAAAGAATTTCCACAACCGGACCGTCGGGGTGTCTAATTTCTTTTTTCAGCTCTTGGCCACTTTACTTTGCCACACTCAACACTGGTATCAGAGGGGAGAAATAGAGAATTTATTCTAGAGAATAACACAAAAGTATAATAGGGAAGAGTGGAACAGATGAAATGAACAGATGAAGAGAACAACTATTAATCGTAATCGTAACTCTCGTACAAGTTTATGTATAGAGTAAAAGAGCAAAGATTTTTCTACTTGTGCATTCTGCACTTCTTTTAGTTCTTTTACTTTGCTGTTCTGCTATTCTGCTTCTTCAGCTCTTGAGCTCTTCTATTCTGCAGTCCGCAGTCCGCAGGTACTGTAAACTCTAAGGTAAGTAAATTATGGTTAATGAGGATGTGAGGGGCGCGAAGGGAAATGAGCTACCTAACCATGATGACGAGAGATGGGAGGACTACAGTCACACAAAACATCAAAACACCAACATTCACACACAAAGTCTATATACATAATAGTACACAGATCCCAAAGTACTCATTTCTATCTCTTCAACAGCAAAATTAGTACTTTCCTATACTTCGCCCAGCATACATTCCATATATTCTTCTATTTCCTCTCAATTCATTTCATCCCAAAGGCCGCTGTACTTGTATACATTGTACTACATATATTGTGTACTATTTGACTATCTGTGTACTGTAGTACTGCACTTTTATTCAAACGTACACACATACATAAGTCCCCTATCTATATTGCATCCTCCGTCCTCGTCCTCCTTCCTGGAATCTGTAGTAATGTACATGTACACTCTTTTAATAGTACTATCCTATGCATCCCTATTTAATATTGCATTGCATTATGTCTCTCCCTTCGCCTTCGCTTTCGCTCTTCATCTTCATCATTCTTTTTCATCTTCCTTTCCTTCCTATTTCCTATAGCATGCATTCAGCACAGACAGTACACGAGTACACACAGTACCTTTCCTTCCTACCCATATATACATACCTCTATACATACCCTATAATCTCCCTTCTTGAATTGAAATGAGTAGTATTCTCTATCTCTACCTACATGTCTATATTTCATCCATTCGTAGTCATACTTCCAAGTAGTGTTCGGGGCGTGTATGTACCAATCATCTCGATCCTGTACATTCCTGATAGACTTAACTATCCTTCATTTAAGTCACATGTGATAATTACTTAATTACTGATATAGATCCTCGGCTTGGGCTAGGATAGCTTTCCAATGAGTTCCATTTATTTAATTTTTTCGGAAATCCGAATTTAAATATCGAAAAAAATATGTATGCACTCCTAAGATTTTTCTTACCCTGGCTCTGACATATTTTGTCACCGGCCTGGTTACAATTTAGCCACTGCAATTTGCAAAAATTCTTATGTCCTGGCCCGGTCAGGGCTCGACTGCACCACTGAAAATAGGCATATGCATCTTTGACTCGTTACGCGGGTTGTAATGTAATCCGAATAATTTAATCCAAGTTTGGTTTTTAAACGAAAGTTAATCCTTAGTACCTAATCCCGGCCAAACATTATTGCTCTTTTAATCCCACCTAATCCCATTCCAAAATCCGTTAATCCCAGTACCATTCCAATTTTTAAAGTGTATTGTTTAGATGCGACACCGAACGGAAATATTTCAGTCAAGTTCCATCCGATCAATTCCGATGTGAATATTGTAGATTTAAAGTTCAGAGAAATAATTTCACATGCTTATCAAAATAACAAATGAATGAGAATAAAATGTTAGTTGTTTCAATATAAAATGCCGTGTTAACCGCAATCTGGATTAATTGAAAATTCTGTAGCATGTTAATCCCAATATTAAATCCGGATTAATTGCAAATTTTGATGTTAATACTAAAAGTTAATCCGGATTAAATAAAAGTTAATTGTTCCAATGACTGATCCTGATTGATTAAGTTACGTCAGTCGCGGTTCCTTCCCATTTTCTCCGGATCAGTCCCAACCAATCGCTATCGCTCCCAAGCAGTCAGTCCCAAATCGGCCCGATGTACACTTTCCCAACGCTGGTTGTAAGTTGTACATAGGAATAGAATGGATGTATGTATGTGCATTGATATGAATACTGGTATAGAGAGAATTGCAGGACAGATGCTATGGATACATACTATAGTACGAGAGGTGAGGTGGCGAATGTGGCGATGGGCAGCAATGGAAATGGCTATCGAGGGAATGGTATGAGCGGGTGAGCTTGAGCACGTGACTCTGTCTTTCCTATGTTTTGACTGTTGGGAAAAGGTCTGATGACAACTCCTTGAGCCGGCGCCAGCGCCGCGTGCGTCCCGTGGCACGAGCTATAGCCGAGCCGAGTGCGCAACAGAGGGGAAGATCAAGAGTCCCCAATTTCTATATGGAATATGTTCTGTTCAGTGTTCAGGTCAGGCCAGGGTTTACGTTTACATATACTTACAGGTAAAAGTCTATTTGACTACAATTGGTTATTGGTTCCTTTGGTCGCCTGCCGCTTCGCGCAAAAACTTTCTCTCAGCTCAGCCAAAGAACGCGTCGCCGAGAAGGAGTTGAAGTTGAAAAGCGGAAAGTATAAGGACTTGACTTATGTGATGTTGGATGGAATGGAAGATGGAATGGAGTTGTTCGACCCTTCGTTCATTTCATATATTCAGTTTGATACATTTGTTGGTTTGGATGGAAATGAGAGTTATTATTATAGAGAGAAATAATACAGAGAGAACTAAATAGCGAAGGCGAAGACAGAAGCTTCTTTTTGTCCTTTTTGTTGTTCACCAGTCACCGTCACCGCACACACAACAACACAACACACTTGAACTCAACTCATTTGATTTCCCTCGACGAGTTGACGACGTGTAACTAAAGTCTAAAGTTGGTTGGTTCTTCGTTCGCTTCCTTCTTGTTCATACATATTATTACATATACATACACGTCAACTCAAGTCAAGTCTTCTATTCATTGCAATATTCAAGTCGATCCCATTGGATTTTAACGGCACGAAAGGACACGACACGACGACAGACCACTACCACCACCAAACCAACCAGGCAGGAAAGGAAATGCTCAAAAAATCTAAATATTTTCCCTGATTTTCAGTACTCCCTAACAACGCTTATTTTTGCAAGTAATTAAATTCCAATTGATTAAGTGCTGCTGGAAAAAAGTGTGTAGAGGAGCCCGAAAAGTTCCCCCGGGAGGAGCATGTAACACTCACCTTTGTCCATGCCCTTCCATCGCTCTTTAACAGTCATCAGCATTCTTCCCTGACCCTAATTCCTTATTTAATAATTATTGCTTTTACCAATTACCAACTGCCAACTCCTCTCACTAAACTCTCAACAACTGGGCTGGATCCTCATATTTCCATACTCACTCACACCAATTTCAAGCTATTTCTGCCAAGAGAAGAGACTCCATAGGGAAAAAAGTGATTTGCCACACAAAAGTGTACTGACCAAACCGGTGAATTCCTCCATTGAAATTTTTCTTGCAAGATTGACTTTTCTCGTCAAATCTATCATAGGATCGGGCACTTCCCTGGTGATTCAAGTTCAAAGTTAAGAAGAAATTATCTTGGTGAATCGTGACATGTCTAGAAATGAATGCCGTGTTTATGTGGGTAATTTACCCCCGGATATTCGCACCAAGGATATTGAAGATTTGTTCTTCAGATTCGGCAAAATCCTATATGTTGACCTAAAAAATCGCCGTGGTCCACCCTTTGCCTTTGTAGAATTTGAAGACCCTAGGTAAACACCTTTGTTGGAAACTTATTTTTAACTTTTATTTAAAACTGCCACTATTTGGCTGAAAATCTCTGGTCATGGTTTTCCAACAATTAAATCTTTCCCAAATGTATGAAAGTGTTGCAGAGTCCTGCTTCTTCTGTGGTGTGGTATGTTGTTTGATTGTTTGTCAATTGAAAATAGAACATACCACATCAGAGTTTAAAATACCCTAATTGACTATTAGGGGAAATAGCTTTCGAGCTATTTTTATGATTTAAATAAATTTCGATTAATAGTGTACGTGTATGTACGTATGTTCATGATGTTGTCATTTATGTTTACAGAGATGCTGAAGATGCTGTAAACAAGAGAGATGGCTACGATTACGACGGATATCGACTTCGAGTAGAATTTCCAAGAGGAGGAACGCGCGGAAGAGGAGCCGGTGGAGGAGGAGGAGGAGGAGGAAGAAGCGGGGGTAGCGGCGGTGGAGGAGGAGGTGGAGGGGATAGAGGAAGAGGAGCACCAGCACGCCGTTCCCAATATCGTGTCATCGTATCGGGTACGCACCTTCTTTTCTGCATTCGGAATCTTCGGACACTCTTTTTCTCAAATAAAATCTGCGTGGGATGTGAATGGTTCGCGCGCGCTGCGGTTAGGCCTGTTCTTTAGGATACTTTTTTCGCGGAAAATGTCCACAGAATGGACACATCACCACAAGTTTTTCGTCATGTTATTTTTCAATGGAATCGGAAAAATTTATAATATTTAAAAAGTCAACAAGCTTAACCCGTGCGCTCGAAACATCATGTGCAGACTATATGTGTTCGCAAAATTATAAAGAGAGGAGAGTTGTTACCATTGTGTGGTTGGTGGGTGAGCAAAATAAAGAAAAAAAAAGTGGAAAAAAATCGAGTCTTTCGAGTGACAAAAATGGATTGTGGAAATTAAACCTGCAATAGGACTTCCACCGAGTGGGAGCTGGCAGGACCTTAAGGATCACATGAGAGAGGCTGGAGACGTTTGCTTTGCTGATACTTACAAGGATGGAACTGGAGTCGTCGAATTCCTCCGCCATGAAGACATGAAATATGCTGTCAAAAAATTAGATGATTCTCGGTTTCGCTCACATGAGGTAATAAACTTAAAAGAAAACGATGAATCATACTAACTAACGGAGAAGAATTAATAATAATATATTAGCTATATGAAATAATTTTTTTTTATTTTGTCATGTCATGGGAAAGTTTAATGCTGGACATAATTTTTCAGGGAGAAAGCTCATACATTCGGGTTAAAGAAGACTATGGTGGTGGATCAAGTTCCGGAGGCGGGGAAAGTCGAGGAGGGAGGTCAAGAAGCAGAAGTTACTCTCCTCGCAATCGTCGGGGATCTCCATCTTACTCTCCAAAACGAAGCGCCTCTCGCAGTCGATCTCGTTCACGTTCGTATGACCGACGTTGAATCATCGAAGCTGTGCCGTGGAGACTTTTGAACAACTTGACCCAACTTCATATCACCATCATCCTACCAGTCTCTTTTAAATACTTGTGTAATATATTTTATATTTGAGGACGGAGATGCATAAAAGGATTATTACCTGTCCAACAATAATAATCCCTTCGTTAAATCATGTTTGTTAAGTCTTTCTATTATTATGTGTATTGTTTATTGCAAAAGGTGAAGGGGATCGAGAGACGGGCAAGAAGAGTTTTCACACATTTACCTAAATTGTAACACGTTCCACAGATAACCTTAATTATTATATTTACTATATTTACATTACATTACAGTTATTATTACTAATCATAAGAAGTACTATATTATTATTGCTACAAGATGTCTAAAGGATATATAAATATATTATATACTTATACATATATTACATACATACATTATATTTACAACAACAAAAACTATATATAAAACTATATACAAGTGTAAATGATGGAAATGGAAAATAATCTTTTACTACTATACTCTTTATTGATCACGATTGAAATAAAGTCTTGGTTACATTGATTATTATTATTATTACTATTAAATTATTATTATTACAGATACGTCAAAATTATTATATTAATTGTTAGGTGGTTGGAAGGTTTAAGGTTTGGCAGTCATTGAAGTCAGTTTGCATGATGTTGTGAGCAACTGTCAGGGATGTTATTATTATTATTATGGAAATGACATATGGCGTAAAAATGACTGGTTTTTTCTTAAATGTACGTGTAGCCAAGTTGTATATAGTTAAAATTGATTGTAAACAGGCGGTTGTTGGTGGAGTGTAGAGGAAGCTGAAGCTGTCACAGTCACACACACACAGTGCTAATGCTAATGGAAAGATGGACCAGTACATGTATAGTGTATTAGTGTGTGTGATGGTGAGTGAGCGGTAGGAATAAGTGTAAAGTGTTGTTGCTAGATATTGATAGAGAGGAGATGGAGATAGGAGAGGGTGAGGATGAGGATAGGATTTGAAAATGGAGAAGTGATGTGGATACATTTTCTCTGGATTCCACATCTCTTTGAAATTGGCAAAAAAAGTGTTTATAAAGTAATAATAAAGTTGATATGGTGGTGGTGAGTCTGTTATGTGTGGAAAAAGAAGCTTGTGTGTGTGTGTTGTAGAGTGTAGAATAGAAAAGAAGCTAGTCTGTGTCTGTCTAGAGATGTGTGTCTTATTTTAAAGCGGAGTGTGAGCATTTCCCTCAACCTCCTGCAACTGTTTTCCCTCTTTGCCCGTAAAACGGAGCGAAGGAGTGAATTGCTGTTCTTGTCTTAATTTAGTTTGTTCAGTTGACTTGTTGAAGGCAGAGTTGTTGGGAGAGTATATAGTTGGGAGAGTTGGGAATCTGAAAAAGAATAGGCGATAGAAAGAGATCGAAATAGGAATAAGGGAGTGTGATAGGATGAATGTGTGTGAGTGAAAGACATGAGGACAGAGGAGGACGGACTCAGCCTTCCTTCCTCTTGTTCGACATAAAAGAGAAGAGCGAGAAAATTTATTAGGAGGAAACCGCAGGATATCAGTGTGGTGGTGGTGGATGGTGGCTACTCCGATCCTTCCTGGTTTCTTTCCTTCTCACTCTTAATTGCTCCAAGTGTGAACAACTCGCAAAAAAGAATACTACTGTGTGTACAGTGATACGATACAATTACGTGTCTTCTGGTCGGGTCTGGACGCCTGCAACTCCTACCTCATCGTCTCTCTCTCCACTCCACTCCACACTCCTTTTCCAATTCTCAATTCCCACACACCTCCAAACTCCTAAAAACCTAAACTAACCTCTTTTATATATTCACTCTCGCTCCAGTCCAAATATCCAAATCTCCCATACCGTCCCAAATCCTTGCCAAGTTCAACCAACTTCACACGACTGCTCATAACAAGTCAAGTCTCACAAGTATATTGTTGTCTTCTACTGCTCCTGCTACTCCTCTTGGTCTACTCATTGGAATTCTTGGCGATTGACTCCTCTCCTTCTTCTCCTCCTCCTCCTCATCAACTCCCCTGTCTCTCTCTCTCTCTCTCTCTCTCTCTCTCTTTCTCTCTCTTCCCTGTCGTATTCTAATAATTATGTCTCAGAGTACTCAGCATCCGGAATTCCGCATGCCTGACATATGAGCAATTGACAAGTGGCCAGTCGTCGCGGAGTCCGCTCTTCTCAACTTCCCAATTGCTTATTATTCATCCCGAACCTCATGGGAGTTTCATGCGAGCCCAACTATTTTAACATGACCCGAAACTGTAAGTCTTTCATTTACCACTCATATATTCACTCATTCTCTCTAATATATTACGGTATAAACAACATGGTTCACACACACAAATTATTCAACAAGATATCTTCTTCATCTTCTGCTCTGCTCTGCTCTGCTCGTCTCCTGCTCCACACTCAAATTCTCTAGGCTTTGCTCCGTCGTCCGTATTCCGTATTCCGTACGGTAAAGGGTAAAATATCCGAGAGAAACTCTTGTTATTGCTCCGCTGCAGACCTCTTCGCTTTCTTCGTCTCAGTCTCTCTCTGTCTCTACTGTACTTCTCTCTACTGCTCCGATCCTCACATGTAATTATATATAGTAGAGCCAGAGCCAGAGCCTCATCATCAGCCATTAGTATTTCCCTTGTATTTACACGCTCATCATATCCTCCTCATCCTCATCCTCATCCTCATCCATGAACCAGGCTAAAGGTATTTTCGGTGTGAGGCAAAAATAAAACTGGGAGGCATGCAACAAGTATTTCGCAAACCCCCCTCTCTCTCTCTCTTTCTCTCTCTCTCTCTTCCACCCAAATAGTCACACAGAAAACCCTCCATGTCTTATTTCTTACATGTTATTAGATAGATTAAATTTATATTTTTGGATCCTTTCCTTCCTCTCCGGCCGTCTGCCCTCTGCTTTTTCTCAAGCCCCGCCGATTCATATGTCACTCTTCCCATTTCCCATTTCCCCTCCTTCCCAACTCGCTCCAACATTCTCACTCTTTATGATTATACTCTTGTACCTCTTCCCATTACCACACACACACAGTCGAGATGCAATTATTATTATTACACATCTCCTTCATGCACATACATATACTTACCACTACCTATGTATGTATAATTACTTACACGTATACTTGAGATTTGTTTAAGAGTGGGACAGTGGGACAGTTGGACGGTGGGAGTTGCTGGTATGTGTGTAAAAGGGAATATATTCTGTCCAGTACCTCGTGACCTCATGACCAGTCAGTCGCTCATCTAACCCAATAAATCTTCCCGTGTATACCTTTAAACACACACACAGACACACTTCCTGTCAACTTGTCAACCAATGAGGAGAGGTAGATCCGTGTACTCATGGCTTTCCCTCATCTCATCTCTCCTCTCTTCGCCTTCTACTCTCCTCATCCTGGCTCCCCAACCGTCAACAGTCAAGGAAGGAGATTGCGAGAGAGTGGCCGGTCCATTCCATTCCGTCCCGTCTTCCTCTTTTCCTCTTCCTCCTCCGGAACCTAATTAGAGTCTTATTGACGGTGCGCTGGTGCACTTCACCAAAACCTCCCGGGTTAAAATTAGTTCTCCTTTCCCAATCCCTAAATCCTTAGTCCTCATTTCCGCCACACAACACACAAACGTCCACATCTTCATCATTTCATTCATTTTCCGCACCATAATAACAATTATTATAATATTCATTCGAACCTCCGACTCCTTCTTCCGGGGTCTTCTTATTACTCAATCCGCAAAACAAAGGGCGTCAGCACCTGCACCGTCCGTCCGTCCGTCCGCCTGGCTGTCCATAGTCGTCCTGTTATGGACGGAGACAGCAGGCGGAACAATCCCAATAAGGCAGCAGTTCCATCATCTCCATTAGTCGTAGGTGTGAAGAAGGAAAGGTGGCTGTTGACCAGGAAAACATGGCGGTACATGACGGATGCCGTCGGCAATTTCCTTCCCTCCGAGCCAAATAAGACTTGTGGTAGTGACAGTAGTGGGTCCGTCGTCCATGAGCCTCTCCCGTCCAATGTCCACCAGTCTCCCCACCTCCCGCATTTCCCCGCCCTCATCCCCCCAACAACTCCGCTCACTCATCCCACCTCATCAGTTGAGGGTAGTCCCGGCTTGGTCCAGTCGGAGAGTGGGTGTCAAGTGCTAGTTGCGGAAACCTGGTTCTCCTCAACGTGCAACAACCAAGATGACTTCCTCATCTGGACAAGAACCAGGCCGCCAAACATTCAGTTGCTGTCGTTGAACAAGGAAGTGTCGACGGATGCTGCTCCTGCTCTTGCAAATGAGAGGGAAATCCCTATCGAGCGTAGTAATATCGTTAGTAAGTATGAGCCTCGGTCCTCGGGTTCCGGCAGTTGCTGTGGACATGAGGACGAGGATGAGTCCGAGTCCTTCGACCGGGACACGGAGTACGACGAGTATGATGATGACCAAGTGACCGCAGTTCGTAAGAGCAGTTTGGCCTCCTCCATCAGCTCCGTCATCAGTGGTCTCAGTTTCCTCCGCTCCCACGTCCGCACACTCTCGCCGCCTCCTCCAGTAAGTCAGCCTGTGTCCAGAGTGTCCGTGGGAGTTCAGACGGATCCTTTCCCGGAGGAGACGCTCAACAAGCTGAGGCAGATACAGAGGAAGGATGAGGCCATGGCTGGCAATAGCGGTGCAGTGGCTGCGGCAGAGTTGGACGAGTTCGACAACAACAATAGCAGGAAGAATAGTGTGGGGAGGAAAGGGACGGCGGCGGGAGCTGATGTGGATGGTGACGGTGCCTCATCAAAGCTCATCCACTCCATCACCGCAGGAACAAATAATTTCGGTGATGGTGGTGGTGGCCGGACGAAGGCGTCGTCCAAGTCCTCCTCGTCCGGCTACTCCTCCTCCGCTGCTATGGCCTCCTCCGTCACGTCCGTCACGTCCACTCAAGCCAGACCCTCCACTTGTGACGACGTCCTCCCCTCCCCAGTCAAGAAAGAAGAAGAATCCGCGTACTCCGCCTCAATCAGCGACACCGTCATGCGCTACCTCCGCATGGTCCGCAAGAATTCCAAAGTGGACAAGAACGACATGGACCGCTTTAAAACTGTCAACTATGACCCTTCGCTCCGGAACATCAAGTCCAAGAATGTCACTCTCGAGGAGGCCTTGGAGCATGAAAAGAAACGGGAAGAGCAGCAACAGCAAGGACAACAATTACCCTCAACTCCGTCCACCACCACCCCGTCCTCCATCCTGCTCCAGGGATTTGACACAAAGACTTTAGTGAAGAGTGAGCCGGAGAAGATGAGTAAGGTTGGGGGTGGAGGTGGGGATTGGGCGCCAAAGAAGTTGAGTGAGCGAGGGGAAGAGCATGGAAGGGTTGGGGACGGAATAAGTGGGAGTGGGAGTAGACGGAGTGAAAAGGGGGGACGAGTGTTGCCCTCAGTGGGGATTCAAGCCGGAGAGTCCCTCGTTCGTTTCCTCAAATTATTCCATCGACGGAAGATCGCGGAGGATTTGTCCTCCCCGCCCTCCTACTGCTCTTCCCAGTCCCCGCTGGACTTGTGCAGTCCGCGCTGCTCCGTTGCCACGACGGGCGGAGTGAGTAGTAGCGGAAGTGACAATTTGGAATTCGGGAGCAGCTCGAAGAGAGAAAGTGGGGGTGGGGGCGGTCGTGGGGGTTCATCCGCTCGAGCCTCCTTCGACACCAACTTTGACCCTTCGTTGGAAGAGTTGGACGAAGTGTTTACTTACCCGCCTTACCCGCATCCCCACCCACCGCACGCCTCCTTTTCCCCCCACCCCACTAATAATTTCCCAGGCCAGTCCTCCTACTCCTCTCATCATAATAGCAGTGGAGCAAGACATAGGGAGGGTGGGTCCATGGGTGAAGTGGGGCGAAGTGAGGATTGGAAGGGTCGGAGTAGTCGAGGTCGAGATTATCATCATTCCGTCCTTGAGTTGAGTGGAGCGGGAGCGGAGTGCAGTGGAAATCATGGAGGAGTCTCCTCCAGGTCTTGGCCAAGAGGGGCGGGTGGGGCCAGTTCCTCCGCGGCGAGTCCGGGCGAGAGTCAAGGTGGTGGCCCCGCTTTTTCCGCAGCTTTCCACTCCTCATCGGGGAGTTCGCAGGGGTTGGTGGGGCAGAGTTCGTGGGGAGAGCAGGAAGGAGGAGGGACGGGGGCGGCGTGGAGTTCCTTGGGTGGTCCTTTGCAGTACAGGGAGAGCGATGAGGTTGACAGGAGGAGCAGGAATCGGTTTTCCTTAGGGTTCCGTAGTTCTAGCAGTAGTCGGAGAGTTAAGGAGGAGCAGGGTGGGAGGAGTGGAAGTGACATGTCAGCATCAGCGCTCAACAAACGGAATTTGCATTCCTCCAATAATTCCAGTCCAGTAATGAGTCCGTCTAAAGTGACTAACCCCTCCTCCTCGAATCTTTCAGTTATGCAAAAATCCAAATCTTCGTCCAGCGTTCTGCATCAACCCGCGTCATCCTCAACGGCTCCCTCCACTCCCAACCCCAACTACTCCTCACACACTGCCAAGCTCATTTCCAAGTCGAAGCTCTGGAGGTCGAGGAAACCTGGAGGAGGCGGAAGCGGGGGAGTGAGCGGTGGTGGAGGGCCCGGCAGTGGCAATGGCCGCGTCAAGTCCACGTGGTCGCCCCAGGTCAATAATTCACAACAACTTTATCTTTAGAATAATGAGATGAGGAGAACGCTATTCTACTGTACTTTCAACTTTTCCTCTTTTGTCAATATTATACCAATCCATTTTATTTCTTATTCCCTATGAAAATATATAATGAAATTATAAAAATATAATTATACAAGATATGTGGAATGTAAATGACAGGGTCAGTCAGGAGTGTGGACAAGTTTACTGAGTGGACGGCAAGTGATGCTGGAGAGTACAAATGTTCGCAACTTGAGCGCCGTCGAGTGCGCCGCCTTACAGAAAGTCGCTCTGGCCAAACTGCAAGGAATGAATCTCGGAGTTGATATCAAAATACCCCAACCAGGTCACATTTTAATAATTAGACCTTCATTTCTCTATATTTTCATATTATATATGTCTTATATTATCATTCTGGTAATTCTGGTTAGCTATAATTTATTCATGCGAATACTCACAATAATAATAATAATGGATAACCTATAATAATTATTATTACTAATAGATAAATGTCAAGGGGAGAGTGGTTCGGGACACAAGCCGAAGAGGAGGCCGTACCTGCTCAAGAAGAAAGCTCTGTCCACGGGTTTTTTCGATTCAAAACGGGAGGACATGAGCAAAGGTCAGTGATTGATGACTTTTTTTAAATAATTTAATCATTTAAATCCAAATCATACCCATATACCATAGACTATATGTACATATATATTCTACAAGTTTAAAAGTGTTGAGTTGCCGTCGAGGGGAGAGTAAATCTTGGGGTAAGTATTAAAAAGTGTCAATTTCTGTGTTGAAGGTATAGAAATTGGTACTTTGGGATCCTTCGCTGACTATTATAAGTATAGGGAACTTATTGTAAATGATGGGATTTAAAAAAAGTAAAATAAAAACGGAAAAGGATGTGGAGAGTGACTGTGACTGTCCCATTCCATTGGATTCCATGTGCAGGGATCTCGATGCGGGCCGGGCATTCCATCAATTCATTGACTAAAATCCTAAGAAGATGGTCCCTGGCACTTTGCCACACTTCCCCCTTTTAATACTTTCCCTTCCCCCCAGGAATATAGAAAAGCTGACAAGAGTCGAGTCTGCTTTTTCTCATCACTTCTTTCATCCCTGTCCACTCCATTCCCATTCATGTACACAACTCTATTATATACAACAGATCCCATCCCGCATCTTCCGCATCTTCTTCCTCCTTCCATCCTTCCCCATTTCCATCTCGAAACTCTTATATTCTACTCCCGAAAAACGAACCAACGGAACGGCCAACGGGCATTCCTCAATAATAATTATTATTCCTCTTCCCTCACCTTTTCCCAACATTTTCCCATTCTCCCATATAATATGTAAACATATGTACTATATTAGTCCTCATTATTATATACTTATTCCAATGAATTAACAACGGACCAATTTCTATCCCTTGAACACAGAATTTAGTACTTTTCAATACTTGGCCCAAGATATAGTGAAAAAGTAAAGAATGTTAAAGGTGGAATATGGAAGGATACGAGTATTTAAAAAAACCTTGTTGTAAGTATAAGTACTGTAAATAAGTATTATAGAGTGGATGAAAGCGAGAGGAGGGCTTTTTTCAGTTTTTTCCTCTTCATTCCCATTTTTACTTAAGTTAGTAAGTAAGTAATAATGAGTAAATGGACGGAAAGGAAAAAGAGGAAGAAGAAGGAGGATTTAATTTTAGAAGACCCACTTCTTCTTCTTCTTCTTGTTCTTCGCAGATATAAAATATAGGATGAGTCTCTGGGTTGCTGTCTTCGTCTTTCGTATTACGTATTATATAGAGTGCCAAAACTTTGTTTCCATTGCCAATAAACAGCAAATCGACAGCTAAGAAGCAAATATGACTGTCTGCGAGGATGTTAAGATGCAAAAAGTATCTGTACTTATTACTAATTATATTAATTACACAATCCTTGTATCCTTTTACTTTATGCAATGTCCTTTTATTATAAACAATATATAAGTTTTGGCTCGGAAATCAAATGATAATTTATTTAGCTTCTAAATCCATCCAAAACTAACTAATTTCTCTGTAGTTATTAGTAAACTTAATATTTAATTGGGCAATATAGAAGGAATTCAATCTTCTTTTCCCTTCTTCAATTCTCTTTTCGATACATATTATATACATATGTTATGTATGTACATATGTATGCACTTATCAATATTAATTTCAAGTTATTCCTCACAGAAATAATATAATAAAATAATAATAATAGTAATTTTGATTTTTTTTGTGAATTTGTGAATGAAACTCGATAGAATTGGCTAGTGGCCTGGTGTTCAACATCCCGCTCCAGCAGTGCCTTCGAAATGATCACGAGCGGCGGAAGACAGCGCAGGCCAGCGGCTCGTCCATCAGTCCGTCCGGTCAGGGTCACCACGGGTGGACAGCCGAAGAACTCACCAGACGACCTCATCACGCCAGTCGACTGTCCATCTCCTCAGATCAGACGCCGAGGGATAGCAAACACGTAAGATTTATTCTCCATTTACAGATATTATTAGTCCCCTATTTAAACATTTATTAGTTATTAAAAGACGACGTTATTAGGAATGCATGGAGCAATAGCAATGTTATATTTTATTTTAAGGAGATGAGGGTAATAATAATATGTTTTAATTACATTATAATGGACACCTCCATGCTGGGTGTATTCTATCATTTTAGATTTCCTCCACCGGGTCAGCCGAAAGTTTGTGTTGGACAGAGAGCACAAGGACGTTGGGCCTGGATTCCATGTCAGATCTTCCGCCCACCCAAACGACGGTGTGTCTTTTGCAATTTCATCGATTAATAAATGTTTTTAATCCTTATGTTGTATTAATAATAATTATTATTCGAAAAGTATAATAATAGATATTGTGTATTTTATAGTGCGAGGACGGTGATTGGGGTCAAGTACCTGATTTGGTCGTAGCCTGTGTCAAGCATTTGGAAACCTACGGCCTACACACCACCGGCATCTTCCGTGTCAGCAGTTCTTTGAAGAGAACTCGCCAGGTCAGAGCATTGAAATATTTAAATTTCACTGATATTAGTATCACTCACCATATTGTAAATATTATCTGTTTTAAATTGACTAATGCCCTTCCTTGGTATATCCATTATTTGTTTTTTTACTCAATCTTGCTCCGAAGATGATCCCACGCTCATGTTTAATTTACAGCTATTGACATAATAAATTATAGAATCCTTGATGAACCTGTATAATTATTAGCCTATTAGAATCAATAATAATTAGTTGATTATTAAAAATGGTTTAATAGTTGTTATAATAGGTATGCTAATTGTAAGTATTAGTAGATCTTCCGGACGATTTTGAATTTAGATACATTATTTAATATTTTCGCAATAATTAATTATAATTTATCATTAATTTTTTAGTTACGGGAAGAGATGGATTCTGGGAAGGAAATTCATTTGGGCGAGGAGCAGAGTCCGCACGATGTAGCAGCTCTTCTGAAGGAATTCCTGCGGGATTTGCCCCAGCCACTCCTCTCGAAAGAACTCTACGAGCCCTTCCTGCAGACTCTGAGTAAGAACCGCAGACTGTAGCTACTTAAAAGATATTCATCTTAGATCCTAGAGATTATATGTATTGAGACTGGACTGGACATGATTTCCAAGGATTTATACAGAGATCCGGAATCGGAGGGCGCAGCTGGAAGCTATGCAGTACCTGATTGACCTCCTCCCACTCCCCAACCGGGACACTCTTCACGTCCTCCTCAAACTCTTCGGCAAGGTCGTCGATAACTGTCAGGACACCAGGACCAAGACAGGTAATTTTTTATCGAAGCCAAAAATTGTAGAGAATCGAAAAATAAACTGTCTTATTTCTTTGACTAAATTCTCTTAAACAAATTGGCTCTCGTGAATGATTCGTTATCTAATCCAAATCCATTATTACACCTACAGGTGAGTTAATAAGTGGGAACAAGATGGAAGCGTACAGTTTGGCAACGCTCATCGCCCCCAATATCCTTCCCTGCATGCCCCTGGACAACAACATGGGCTCACCGGAACAGAATGCTATCCTCACTCGGGAGCGTCGAGACTCCATTGACGTTGTTAACTACATGATCACCAACTACAAGGACCTCTTCCTCCTCTCCCCTGAAACCCTCAATCAAGTCTACGTAGAGCTACTCGACACCAATCCTGAGGCCGTCGAGAGCATCTTGAGAACCAAATTCCCGGCTGCTTGCCAACAGTAAAGCACAACAACTACCATACTTGTACCTTCTTCCATGTTAGGATTAGGAATGCATTTAATAGTAATTATTATTATACATATATGATCTGTGTACATGAACAGGTGTGATGATGCGGTGGATGGTTCGGAAAACGTTTTTGAACCATGTCCAGACATGGCGGCAGAGGACACACCCCGGACCCCGCTCCGGAAACGGGAAGAGATCTTACATGAAGGGGGAGGAAAGGGTGGCAGAGTGCCTCCGGGCTATCTTAATATTCACTCCACCGATCCCAGGTATTCTTTCCCATTAACTATTACCTATTATATGAAATCAAATTCGATTATGATTTAAAGCGTAAGAGAAGTTACCAAATCACTCCTCTTGATAATAATAACAATAATTTCAATAATAATAATAATAAAATTATTTTTATTATTATCCTTGAACACTTTGATGAGTTTCAGACTGGAGGGTGGGAAGAGTAGAAGTTCTGGTCTGGAGACGGACAGTAAGGAGAAAATAGATTATGGCGCTGACTCTGATAGTTCCTCCACCAAGTCCACTTCAAGGTGGTTCCGAAAGAGTAGGAGTGGCGAACAGAAGAGTCGAGCTTCCAGTGATTCGGGTAATTTCCTCTCCTGTATTTTCCGTAAAACCTTCTTATTCAACTTGACATGCTTAAGGCTAATTGACATACTGATGTAGATTTGTAATTAAAATGCACTGTGTGGATGGACTGTGTAGGAAGCGACAAGGTCAAAGGTGGAGGACGGAAGAAGAAGGACGGGATGGAGGAGTGCAAGCGGGCGAGTTCATTGGACTCTGTCAATTTGTTACGAGAGTTGGGCAAAAGCTCGAAATTCCATGATAGTAAATCATCCAATCCTGTTTCAGGGTCCGCGGATATTCGGAGTCAGAGCAAGGATCGTCAACGAAGCAGTTCCGACCAAGGACTCAAGGTTTCTTTAAATTCCTAGATTTATTATTTGTCACCATGGTGATGCAGTCAATTATAATTATTGG
The DNA here is from genome assembly GCA_034696945.1 of Lipothrix lubbocki. NCBI lineage: Eukaryota > Metazoa > Arthropoda > Collembola > Symphypleona > Sminthuridae > Lipothrix > Lipothrix lubbocki. Next base: position 6,964 of record JAQGAK010001451.1, on the reverse strand, counting down.
AATAAAATTATTATTAGTAATTACCGATTTTAATTATTTTGTTCCAGATCCCTGTTGACTTAAACCGGAGGCAGAGTTCCCCGCTTCTGGACACGGCTTGCAAGAAGAACAAGGAGCTTCAGCAACAGCAGCAAGAGATGAGTAGCGGTGAGGTGAGCAGCGGTGGTGGGGTCATCAAAGCCTCCCTCAAGATCCAGATGCCCTTGCATATCGATGACACGGACATTCCCTTCATCGAGGAAGACAACAGTAATGAAACACAGGCGTACCTCAACCAGAGTATGACACAGTTCTACTTTCACTTTTTATTTAATAACAAAAAATCATCCGTAAAGATATTATAATATAACCTAAGACATACATAGAATCTAGTATTAGAGAGTTTTTTAAATAATCAATGATGTATGTATTAAATTATTTGAAGATCTGAATGAACCGGCCAGTTCCCCAATTATGGATGATTTAAGCTCAACATTCCCTTATGAAGAAATAGAGGCCAGAATTTGCTTGGGAGTTCGTCCCTCTAAAGATGATCAAGGAGGAAGAAGCAATAAAATCTTTGAATCGAAATCCAGTCGTCTGTCGGGCAACTCGAATCCCTCCACATTATCGTCGTCGTCATCCTCTTCTCATCAAAGTCCCTCCTCCTCCTCAACTAGTCGACCTCCGGCCTCACCGAATTTCGGCAGCAGCAGTGGCAACAACAACAGTAACAGTGGACCTCCGACCCCCATCACCTGCTTTCCACCAACTGATCGTTCCAATTTCCTTCAGAATAGTCCAAGCAGCAGTAGAGTTATTGGGAGCAGTCGACCCGCTCTCACTTCTCCGTATCCTCATCAGCACGTTCTCCCCACGAGTCCCACTAGACCGGAATTTAAAACCTATGCCTCCGAGGTCAAAGGTCACGGGAAAGAAACGAAAGGAGCGAATATAGGAGGTCTGATTAAGAGTAAAACGGCGGATTTTGAGAAGCTGGCAAGTAAGAGTGGGACGGGGACAAGTTACCTTGGAGGCCCTCCAAGTAGAATATTGCGAGTGAGGAAGGAGCAAGGGCTGAGGGATTTGTCAAGAGGCGATTCAAGGGAAGAGGTCGTGGGGCATTCTTTGAGCAAAGCGAAACCAGTGTTGTTGCCGGAGAGTAGTCGAGGTATGACGACGGAGTCAAGGAATTTCCCCTCTTCGTCGTCCTCGTCCTCCACCCCGCCGCCCGCAATAATCATCGAGACTAGAGGCCGAAGGAGTAATAAGGAACCGACTGTGATTGCTATGAGTAAAAGTTCAAGTGATTTGGTCACAACAAGTGCTAGTCCTGGAGGACCAACTTGGAAAAGGTCCGAAATCATTGCTAGTCCGGCTTCTAAGAAAACCGAAACTTTTCTATAAAATAGTTGATAAAAATATTATCATTATTAATTAATTTTATTTAATATTATTATTATTACTATACAGCCAGCAGACTTGTACAATATTAAGGCGCAGAGTAGACGAACTATATAAGCGCTGTCACAAACTTTTAATAATATTATTATTCACAACAACCAACGCTACCCATACGCCAAATAGAGCTTATATATTATATATTTCCCAAATCCAAAACCCTTATTAATATTATTTTATTTATTGTAACACCATTGTTTTCTATGTATACATACAAGTTACTTAATACACAACCAGAAGTAGGGAACCCTTTTCTTCACCTTCCCTCCCTTCATTCTGTTTTAATAAATATCATGCTTCAGTCCCTGCCTCCTGCTAACTATTTGCCGCCAACTCCTATAGTCTTCTAGTCAATGTATATGCACAAACAAAGTCAAGTATAAATGTGTGTACAAGTTATTATGAAGAAATGCCCAAATTATTATATACGATAGGAAGGATGTTGTTCTCATCAGGATGTCCCTTCTTACGATATGATTAATTATTATTAAAAATAAATTGTATGAAAAGGGTTCACGACGGGGGTACCTGATAAGAGAATTATTTGTGACGATATGGTAATTATTACTACCTATTATTATTACTGCCTCCTCAAACATTAACCAATAAAGATGCTATTTTATAATAAACGAGTATTATTATGCGCACTCTTTCAGTATAACACTTCTCCTTCAATGTATCTATCTATCTCTATATAGGTACTGTACTTGTACTTTACATTAAATTATTAATATAATTATTATAAAACAAACAGATACATAATTATAATAAATTACATTGTTAGGATTATAATTATTGGAAAATCTATATACTATAATACATATATAGTAAATATTAATTAAATGGTATTGTGCAGTTGAGTTGTCACAATAAAAGTGCCAATGAAGAAGAAGAGAACACGGTGCAAAAGTAATTCTCCATAGTAATTATAGTATAATACACTGCTGCGGATTTTTATCAAAAGTAATCATCATTCTATTTATTATCATCTATATATGACAATGACAACGTTATTTTCTTTTACTCATATATACTTATATAATAATATATATAAGTTTTATGTGTAGGTATACAAACTATTAATTAAATATTCGTTTCTTCTTCAAGCTCCATTCTATAAGTATTAAGTATATATATTATATATATAATTTTTACATATATTAAACTATTTATTTACTACAGTACCACACAAACACACACACACTCTGTTACTTGTTCTCCTTCCATTCCAAAGGCTGAGTTGACAATGACATGTGCTGATATATGTATCCAGTTTCCTGATATTTAAGGCAAAAGGCAAGAAGCAGGAAAGTTGAAGCAAATGAGTGAGCTATAAAGGGATATATAAATTACTATTCAATCACGATCACTATATATTATATACATTTACAGCTGGAAATTAACTAAATGAGTCTTCAAGTCACTGTCCATAATCGTACACAAGCATCGTTATTATTATTATTAATTATAATTTACAAAAACACACATTTCTTCTCTTTCCATCCGTCACACTCTTTCACTAAGGCACGTAATAAATCATTTCAGAGCGGTTCCAAACGAAAGACACTTGCTCCGCCACCAACACCTGCGGACGCACTTGAGGAATCAATTTCTCCAGCCTCTCCACCGCCCTCGCTCTTCTTTCTTCGTCCTTTAGATTTGGCAGCGCCTGGACAAAAACAACAGGGAAATGGTTTATCATTATTATTATTAATTATATAGTTTGATTCCGTACATTATATTGAATTTAGATTAGATTATATAGATAGATATAATTAGTAGAGTTCTCACTTTTATGTTTGGGTGTGGATAAAGACGAATATCCTGGAGGACTGGCGTTATTGAGGATTTGGGACTGATGAGAGCCACCGACGGACTCCTCAATCTGTCCCAGGGCGGACTTTGCAAGCGTCACAAGTTCATTTAGTGTAAAGTAGTTATTTTGAATTGCATTGACGATTTGTTGGCAGGTGAAGGAACCAGAATGAGTCTTAGAATCAGCTTTGCTGTGTGTCTGAAGAGGAGAGGAGGAGTGGGGAGAGAGAGTTGGTGGAGCAGATGCGACGGATTCATTTGAATTATGACTTCCTTGCGGGCTGCCCGGGGCCTGTTCTTCTAAAATGACGGAGACCAAGTCGCTGGGTGAGTCAGCGGACATGTAGCTGTCATCGTCAGGGGACGGCCACATCTTACTCCCAACAAAAGTCAATCCTCCGTCTGAGTACCGACAGTCTTGCACTACTGGGATCAAACTCGTGTCTACGTCTATAAAAGAGATTTTCCCAGCCCTATTGGTCACTTCATTCTGTTGGAGAACCACCTTCTTCTTGGTCACCAGTCCAGACTCTCTTTTCCCGTCGTCATCTCGGCAGTCGTTCGCAGGGACTAAATTCAGGGCAACATACTCATTGTTAGCTATTTTACCCGTCCAATTGTTGCTCCCCTCATTCTTCACCACGACTTTCTTCTTCGTGACAAGCTGAGCATCCCTTCTCAACTCATTCAGTTCCATCACGAACTGGTTGTACTCTTCAGGTGTGGCATGAGCCATGAAATTCCGCTGATGTTTCAGCGTCCGCGTATGCTCCAGCAAGTCATTTTTGTGAGCTCGAATTACTGACTGGCAAAATCGACAGACAACTTTTCCCTTATCTTCGGGATGACGGGCAATCCATGCTGAAGAGCAATAAAAATTACAAAATGAAGGATATAGTCAATTCAATTCCTCATATAACATATTATAACAAATTATAAGTGCCTGGAGAGGTACAGTCCATGATAAGTGTGTAATGTCCTGCACTCTAAATAAATGCTTTTTTGCAAGGTAATTTTTAAGATAAAAAAACGACCACCAACTTTTGAGTAAAGGGTCAGTTTCCCATCTAGAATTATAAGTCTTGGTGCACTTGGGCCATCTGGGTGATGCATTTTCATGCCCTACAGGGGAAGATGTTAAGAAACGATTGACGGACGACGGAGATGATGACAGAGAGGAGGAGACATCCATTTTGGCTCAGAAGTCACACGTCGATGACAACGAATCCCCCTGGGGTGATCACAATGACCAACATAAAAAGACACACCAGCAGACCTGACTGGCGGATCATTCAGGACCAGGACTAAAGATGTTGATAGTAGATGTTACAGACATTAAACACATTAAATCACACTGCAAGAGCTATGACGCCTCCTGTCCTGTGTCAGTTCAAATAAATTCCAGGTTCCTTGTCAGTCAACCGCTTTAATTGATCAGTCTCCGCTTCCGTTATTATGGTAGAAAAAACTAGGAGCAGACCATAAGAAAATGTTTGCAGTCATTTAGTAGAGAGTAGAGCCGGAGCCGAGCAGTTTAAAATCTGCTTTTGAAAATGACATTTTCCCCACCTGTCATTACCACATATAATGGCTATTGTCTCCTGAACAAAACTATTGCTTTTCTCACTTTTCGTGTGTTTTATTATAATATAACAATTATTTGATTACTATATACTCAAGTAAACAAATACTTCACCACACACAATCAACAAAATTCCAGCTAATTCACACTGTGTAAACTACTACACTGCATGGGGAAATATTCACGGGGCACATGTCATTGTAATATTTAGTACTTGCAAACTTTGAATTTTGTGTAAATAAATATTATTATTGGAAAATCCAAAGTTTTTAATATATTTACACGAAAGGCGAAGGGGAGACATGGAAAGTCACAGTGTACAGATTAAATTATATAATACATGGGTCAGGTGTCAGGTCATGTCAGATGCGGAGAACAGTTAGTAGCAGGCAGCGTAGTGAAGTATATATATATTGCTGTTGTGGACTGTAGGAACAACGATAACTAGTTTTCTTTTTTGAACAAAAGTTGATTTTAAATTGAAATCCATGTATATTATGTACTAAGTAAGTAATTTGTGATGTATTTAAATAAAAAGTAATTTCCACAGGCCTGTAGTGTATATTGTATTTGTATGTATAATGTAGGGAAGGGAGGCTTTTTTGTTGGCAGTGGGACCAGGAGAGCAGGACCGCAGGAGTTTATTTGCTGTTTTGCTTTAAATGATTAAAATTGTTGTTGTGTTGTGGCTTCTTGTGCCGTATTACATTGGTGTACATAACAGTGTTGGATGAGGACGAGCGATGAGATGAATCACATGAGAATTGAGAATCGCAGTGATCAGAGGAGAGAGACGAGCAGGGACAGGACAGGGTACGGGACACGGGAATATACGGGATTATTTCAGTATTATTATTGAGAATTCCCTTTCCGCCTCCGCGACGCTTGCATTTCACATTCACAATTGGCTGTGGCCGTGGCTCGCGGGTTGGTATAGTTCTTGTATAATATTTTCTCTTCTCTCTCAGTCTCTTTTTCTCAGCTCAGTTTTAATAATAAGCACGTACAAGTATATACTTTTACACTGTAAGCATGCATATGGAAAAGGGGAAAGAAAGGGAAAAGCAACATAAACATATTATACTACTATACAGTTTAAGTATGTACGTGGGCATTTATATGCTTTAGTTTTGGGACATGTGGCAAAGCCGAAGGGCTTTTGTTTCTCGCCGTCTTTTCTCTTCAGTACCCCGCACTCCCCGCACACACAGTCCTCTCTCGTCTCTTCCTCTTCTCTATTCTGTAGCCCTTCAGTTTTATGTATGTATCATCCATTTTCCTTTTTCCCTCTCATCTATTTATTATAGGCGAGATGGAGACGACAATAATCATACCCGGAAAAGCCAATGTTACGCTACTCCGCACACCCCCCTCGAAAAAAATTCAGAAGACACACCACCGGCTGGCCGCAGGCCAGCCGGTGGTGTCTTTTCGGGTTTTATGTGTGGACTTTTATTAATGATTAAATTTTTTTAATAAAATAAACTAAAAATAAATTAAAAATTAATACCAAGACACAATTCATTTGGTAAATTAATAATAACAAATAACTTTGGCGTGTGGCACCAGGCGAAGGACACGACTTCCTCTGGCCTCCTAATTTAAAAGAAAGGAGTAAATCTCCGCGCGCTTCGCGCGCGTTCAATCTACTTGTCTGCAACTCCAGGCCTCCCCATACCCACTCCCACACCTCCTACCCCACTCCCTCCATCCCACTTTGTATTAACGTACTTACTTTGTGCTTACAATTATATGATTTGTACAACCAACTTCCGCGCCTTCGCGGGTCCCACTTGCCGCCTAATCGCCCGAATCGCTTGTATTCCATGTACGTTATTATGAAGGGCGGGGATAGGGCAGTATTATTTACGGCGGAAATAAGACCCCAGCGTGACGGCATGACGGAAGTCACACCGTTTTTATAATGAAGGAGAGGAGATAATATAAAATTAATAAAGAGAATGTGCAAATTACAACAAAATCTTTAAAATACCAAAAATTCCCCGAAATTCAAAATATATATATGCAAAAATTCTCTAAATACAAATAAATACAAAAAATATACAAAAAATATACAAAAAATATACAAAAAATATACAAAAAATATACAAAAAATATACAAAAAAT
>JAQGAK010001450.1:0-32448 GCA_034696945.1 Lipothrix lubbocki | reverse complement strand
AGCTCGTCAGTACGACACAAACTGAGATTTTATTCAGAGCTGTTAGCTTTGTGAATACTAACAGTAGACTGAAGACTAACGTAGAATTTTTGAAAACGCAAATATCAAAAATTCTCAGCTTCAGCTACTTGCTCAGAATAAAATTTATAAATTAATTGTTTGTCTACAATCAAAAATGTTTTAGTTTTTTTTTAAGTTTTTGTACCCCTAAAATTTGTGGGATAAAAATAAAATTGTAGCAATTTAGTGCAAAATTTACATTGAGTTTTCAGCTTTTGTATATTGGGACACGTCTCGGGCCGGCAAATTTGACGCTCATACGCTGGAGAGGCTGGAGTATTTATTTCTCATGTGCAGACAACCCGCGAAGGTTTTGGGGGCGCCAGTTTCAATTTTAGTGTTTGTTGCATTTCCCAATGCAGTTTGCGTTGTTAATTTAAGTTTAAAGATTTGTAATAATTTCACACTTTAAAGTCAACATTGACATTGCGACGATAGTCGAAATCAATTCCTAAATAATTCAAGGTTTAGAATACTATTGGACTGAATTAATTCTGTCAAAAACGGATGAAATAACAAGAACAATCAACAAGAGTATTATATTGATTTGTCAAAAAACGGAACTTCTGACATTGACAAGTTCTTGCAAATTCACTTAAATTAGCTAATTGAAAATACATTTTGTAGCAAAACTAATCATTATTCACAGTTGAAACACTTTCGGAGGTAATTTTGTAATATTTTAGACTCATCGATTATTAAAAATGATGATTTTTTCTGGGTCTTTAAATGTGAAGCTAAATATTACGTTGCATTTTTGTATGATTCCAGGAAATGGAAGCTGGACAGTTTTTCCAGGAAAATGTTCTCTCCAATTTGGTGGTACATGATTGTCAACTGTTAAATAATTTATAAATGATTGATTATTAAGTGTTGATATTGTCAATTGTATGATTTTTCATGGTCAAAATATGATTTTTTGGGTAGAAATGGGAGTCAATGCAAAACAATAGAGAAATTAATGTATATTTCTTTTTGCTCAGGTGATGGACCAAATATTCAGCTACGTGAAGAGAACTGACCTCATGAAATTCTCTTTGATCTCAAAAAAATGGGTCTCGCCATGTCGTCAAGTTCTCCGACGTCGTCATCCGTGCATCGTTCGACTGAAGCCAACTAGTCGCAGGAGGCTGGAAACCACCTTGGAATTGTTGAAGAACTCGACAGAAGTTCTGTACAACGGAGTTTGCTTGGACTTTGTGGATGATCAGCACTGGAAGGGGAAGATCGACAGCGAGAAGATCGGGAGTCAATTAATCGACGGGAGTGTGAAGACAGTTTTAAAGAAGATCTGCGACAAAATCCCACACTTTAAATATTTGGTCATCAGTTTCGAGGGAAGTCACACCTATGACTTGCAAAATGCAAAGATTTTGCGATTCTATCTGGAGCTTTTGCCCATTGAGTCCGTGGAGAAACTTGAGATTCGTGGCAAGTTTGAAATTACGCCGAAATCAACATTGACAAACAAAAGAAAGTTCTCGAAATTAAAAGCGTTGGACATGGAGTAAGTAACACATGCTTTCAGTACTGTTATCAATCCTTTCTCCATTTATTTTGATTAATTAATTTTGTGAGTTGAATGAATCCAGCGTGAATTGAAATTTTTTTCCTTTTTGGCACAATTTTTTTACACAAAAATTCCATTTAAAATTTCAGAATGACCAAATACCCGCCCTGCTTTGCACAATTTATGGACAATTTCCCGGTTCTTGAAGAGTGGTCTCGACCGATCAATTTCGTCGAACTCCCACATTTCATTCGAGCCCACCGAGCTTATTTGGTCAAAATGGTATTCATCGGCAGAACAATTAAGCCGGAGCGTGTGGATCAAGTTGAGAAGGCGCATTTGTGTCTCCGATCAGTCAACGTGGACCTTGAGCCGGCTCCAGAAACTGTGGATCTATTTCGGCGTATAATTAGTTCGAGCATGTCGAGTCTGGAGCGAGTCGAAATGCGTTTCGGCTTCTTTTGGCCACTCATTCGGAGTGAAATCTCCCCGCTGATCAACGTCAAGAAACTCGTTGTCCAGAAGTACGACGGTTTGGACAGCGATGACGAGAACTTTGAGTTTGATGAGGATGATGATGATGAGGGAATGAAGGAGAAGATCCTGCACGACATGGACACCAAGCGTGTGTTTCCGAACGCAAAGCTGGAGTATCATGAAGCGGAGGACTTCGACTGCTTCACCCCGGAAAGCTGTTACGATGAGGATCGTTCAGATTCCGATTAATCGTGTGGTGAAGTAATTATTATTTCAGTTTTTAATGTACAAATATACTAAATGTCCCATTTATTTCTTATAATCTTCATAATTGTGTTTCTTCACGTATATCAACTATACGTATATACCAAACTTTTTATGTATGTTGTAATGTAGGCATAGAGAGATACAGAAGTATTCAAGTGAACTCATTGTCGTGTATTAACTTTATAAAATATAGTAGTCATACAGTTATAGATTTTGTGTATATTTAATTTATATATTTTCTTTATATTTTGTAGATTCTAGTTGTATAATTAGATATATAGGCCAATTCAACAGCTTCTTCTCATTTTCTGTGTCATCAATTTGCAAATTAATGTTTGTTGTTGTGAATCCATTAATTATTGTTAGTCTGACATCATTTTAAAATGAGAGTCTCATAATGTCGATCTTAACCTTTGTCAACTATAATATCTTAAAAATATTACAAATATTATAGAATTGAGAATTGGAATTGAGTATATACTTATATACTCATACATTGTGTAAATCTGTGCGTACCTCTGTGTTTAAATTTTAATTCAAATTAAATGTTAAATGTTGTGGTCAAATAAAAAAGTAAAACTGTACGCATGTATTTACCATTTTCTCTTTTCTCATGCTCTGGTTATGGAATTAGTAGATATGTTATGACATTTCATCCCTTCCCCGACGATAAGAATTTTTTAAAAGAATTTATTAGATAATATTGAAGTTATGCTGGCGAGAAGCAAGGACAAATATTAAATGTGACGGTTTATGACAGTTTTACTTGTTTTACTGTTTGACTAGAAAATCAGAAGTGTAATGTCAAGGGCAAGAAATTAATGACATTTTATGATTTGTTATGTAATAACTTGCAATTTTTTTCTGCCATCGCCTTTGACCTTCCACGCTAACTTTGACCTTTTATTACTAATCTTTCCCAAAACGTTAACATTTCTTGTTGATAATGTGAATGTGACTAATACATAATGAAGACCAGACTTACGATTAGATAAATAAAATTTTGTTCAGCTCTTATTGCAGTCTGCAAGGAGGTTTCGACTAATATTCCCATTTACTTTAATGATATTATTATGTAAATTGATAGTTTTTCAATATCTTGCCACGTTAACATTTTATTCGTGGTTTTATTTGTGACATTTGTGTGCTCATATAAGCAAACATGGGTACTTCACTAATTACATTAATTGTTGTGGTGGGCGTAAATGCTGCGATTGCTGCTGCTGGCCCGCCGACAAGTAAGTAATTATATATTAAAACTAACGATTTACTTACAGTTTCGTTAATTAAATTTTACATTGATATTAATTAAATTAAATGCAATTTTTAATTAATTCGCATAATTTAATTTTATATATTAATAATAATTTATGTAATTATATTAATTTAATTAAATACAATTTTGAAGTAATTTAAATAATTTGAAATATATATATTTGTTGCTTGTTTCAGGCAACTACACACATTTAAATACAGAATTTGCATGTCAAGACCAAGAGCAAGACGCAACAACAACTTGTTTTGACTCATCCACACCGACCAACATCACGGCACAACTTAATTCCCATGCCGTCCTTCCCTGCAAAATCAATAACCTCGGGGATAAACATGTACGTTTATTTGTATGCATTATTATTAGTATATTACAATATTGCACACAATTAGAGCGAACATCCTATATCTAATATCTATAGTTGATAATGGAACGGAAATTAATTTACCATTTTAATTTAATTATTTTTGCAGGTTTCATGGATCCGAGTGCGTGACCGACATATCGTGTCAGTTGGCAGATACATCTACACGAGTGACCAGAGATTCCAAGTGCTCCACAATGACGAGAACTCTTGGAACCTGCAAATCAAATACGCTCAAGCGAGAGATGCCGGACTCTATGCCTGTCAAGTTTCGAGTGAGCCAAACAGAGTAGCAAAGTTCGTCCAGCTCAATGTTGTCGTCCCGCGGACCAAGATTTCCGGAAATCCTCAACGTTACGTCGAGAGTGGTAGGAGCGTTCAGTTTAAATGCACCGTCTCAACTATTCCCGTCCACATTCACTGGAGCCATAATGGAAATACTGTGTCCAACAGTTCTAGTCATTATCAGAGTATGGAGACGGTAAATAATTGTTGAATTCATACTAAATTTTATTTAGTATACAAGATTAATAGTGCAGTTTAAAAGCCTTAAAAGCTTCTATTATGAAATTACGTGTAATTAGTTTATGCTAAAAATGTTTTCGATTTCATTTCAGGTTAATTCAACTAGTGCAGTCGGAACTCTGGTAATCGAATCAGCCGAATTAAGTGACTCCGGCAATTACACTTGTGCACCTTCCCATGCAGGCCCGGCCAGTGTCATGCTCCATGTTGTTAACGGTAATATGCTGAACAAAACTTAGTTGTTGTTAGTTTCTCATCATTCCTGATTGGTCCATTGTTTATGAAATACAATTGATATTTACGTATACGATGTAAAGGGTCCTTTATTAATTATTTGTATTCCTGAAAATCTCAATGATGTAGCAACGAGTCCCAGAGCTGCAGGTCAAGGAGGTCACGGTCACGATGCTACTGAAGGTGAGGAATAACGTCAAGAATATTAAGTATATTTCTTTGCTTAAGCATGCAAATGTGCTAAAATTTTCGTAACGTTTTATGGGTTAAAATTTATTTTAGTACCTTTGCAAGTTTAACCAACGATTTATTTAATCATTAAATTATTCGAGAGGAGTTACGACATATATAGAAGAAGTTACATAATATTATTTTGTAAACAAATAAAAATTTACGTTTTAACAGACTCGACAAATCAAGACCATAACGATTTACAAGGTAATTATCGTCACGGTGTCACGGAAATGGTGACATTCTTCGACTCCGTCAACAAGGCAATTGCTACTCTGAAGAACGAAGTTGCACAATTGAAGTCCCAAAATGCAGCACTTCAGGAGAAACTAACTAGATCCGAAGCTACTTTCAAGAGGGAAATTGGGGAAGTCAAGTCTCAAGTTGCGAGAGTTTTGAACTGAAAGAAAATAATAGAATTCATCCCTTGATCATCTTACACTTTGTTTCATTTATATTTTTAACTCTGCAATTATATCCTTTTCAGACGGTAAGTAAATATAGTTATGATCAGAACTTTATATAATGTTATAAAGAATTTTATTTTTATCTATATAGAAATGATATTTTTTAGCAGCGTTTATCATCATCATTATTTATTTATTAAATTGTTAACGATATTACCATCATTTTACACTATTAATTCCATTCTATTTTCATTTTTCAGTGCTTGAAGATCGATATAGCCGACAACTCCAACAACAAAATGACATCAAATAGTTGCATTATATTCACGTATTTCTTATTCTACATGTTAAATGATCGATATTTTAAATTAAATCCTTCATTACGAATTACAAACCTACCTGAATTACCATTAATTTGAGATCAAACTCTGGAAGCTGAAAAATAAAATATTAAATTTTTCTGCATTTAGTGGGTGATTGGGTTCGTGCACAAATCTATAAATTTAAATAATATGAATATATATCGAAGGATTCAAAAGTACTAATTTGTATCCCTTCAACATTGAAATTAGTACTTTTTGATACTTGGCCGGTACGATATGCTCTTTCATAAGCTTGTTCCTCCTGTTCCACCTGTAGTGCATAAATTATTGTGGCGAGAGCACGGAGATAAATATTATAAAAATTGACAAGCGACCTCAAATCCAATCTATCGTGCCATGGAAAAAAGGTGAATAATAGGGAAATTGACAACAAGATTAATTTACACAAGTGGACTGTTGTGGTATTTCTCCCATATAATAGTGCACATACAGTTAGTGCAGATGAGACAAACGGCCTGTAAATTCGCCTAATTTTGTATACTTTTATTATTTTAAAATTGAACATAATTATTTAATACTGCCAGCTAATATTTTCATACACTTGTATATGGATTTTGAAAATTATTACGTGTTATAGAAGTGTGTTACACTTTCTTTAATGAATAAATGAATTAATTAGCAATTTAATGGTCATAAAAATTATTAAATTATAAAATTATTTCTTTAAACGAGAGCAAACAGTAAAAAAAGGTGAGCTAAATTTCTGTTTTAATGGTATAATATTTATTAATATAGTAAATTATTTTTGTGTGTGTAATAATAAGTGTCGGTTAGGTATATTTACTGCTTACCTATTTATATTTTTCTATTAGTTAATAATATCAACGTGCCCCAAAAACCTGCCGGAGTTCGGAGTTTGGACGGTACTTAATGACGATTAAATTTGTGGAATACAAGAGGAATATATTCTCCGGCCAAGGTCAAGTCTCCAGTGTCTCCAATATGAATAATAATAATTGTGATGAAATAACCGAGGATGTCCAGGTCAGCGACAACTCCCGTGGCGATAAAAGACGAAAAGAGAAGAAGCGTCGTGTAACAGCCAGGAGCATACGAAGGGTAATTCTTGTTTTACTATTTATTAGTAATTTTAATTTTTTTAAATGGTTTTAATAATTCGTTTGCTAATTAAATCAACTTGTTTATTTTTATTTTCGGAATTATTTCCATCAATTATTAATAATAATAAATAATAATAAATTAATCATAATAAATAATTATTATAATAAATTAATGATAATAAATAATAACAATAAATTATGTTAAAATAATTATTATAAATAATAATAAATTTTTGATTATTTACACAGGCGTGGAATAAACTTCCGAGTATGCAGAAAAGTTTCCTGCTCATGATGCTAATTCAAGTTGCTTTGTTCATTGCAATCGTTGTTACCACCACCACGTGGCAGTTCTCAGATGACCTCAACAGTGACACAGATTTCGATTCCCTGGTGAACAAGGAGCCTGAAAATAAGATTGAAATTGCCGAAAATATTCCCAACGCTATTTCCTTGGTTCTTGACAAACCAGCAGTGATCCAATTTACTAAAAATAAGCGTAAGAGCATTGCTGGCTTTACTGTGCTTGATAACAAAGTTATTGTGGTAAAGAATCAGAGCTGAGCTCAAACTTAATAATGCTTTTGTGGGTATATGAATTATAATTAGGCTTTCCAAATATACTAAAAATTCAGTTTCAGTTCAGTCAAGTCGATTTGCCGAGTTTGTTGGATTATCTTATTTATTATTATTATTAATTTAATATTTAATCCATTAAATTAATTTGGAATTTCAATTATCAAATTAAATGCTGACAAATTATTGTTTTGTAATTTAAATTATAAAACTAATTTTTAGGAAATTATTATTTAGTCCAGTTATAAATAAATTAAATTTTAAACATTATTATTTTGTAGTTTATTACTTTTATTTTGTAATTCTAATATAACTAATTTTATTTTTTGTAGATTATTATTTTGTAACTAAATTATTAAATTAAATAGTTTAAAATATATTTGAAATGTATTATTTTGTTGTCAATTTATTATTCTCATAAAGTTATTTTGCATAATTACACGAATACAGATCCGGGAAATCCGAGACAGCAAGCTGTCGTCGAAGCATTTATGCACGCTTGGAACGGATATAGAATTTATGCATGGGGAAAGGACAATTTGAAACCGATCTCTCGAACTGGATCTGACTGGTTTGGCTTGGGGTTGACATTAGTGGATTCCCTGGACACCATGTACATTATGGGCTTACAACGAGGTAATAATTTGTTAATTGTACTAACTAATTAAAATACAAAATTTTTTTAATATTCACAAAATAAAAAATGTGTTAATTATACATATACGTTGGTTGCATTCTATACAGAATACAAGGAAGCCCGAGACTGGGTGGAGGAATCTCTAACTTTCAACACTACAAAAGACGTGAATTTTTTTGAAACAACGATCCGGATTATGGGAGGATTGCTTAGTTCGTATCATCTTTCCGGAGATGTCATGTTCTTAAATAAGGCTGAGACACTTGGGTCGATCCTCAAGGTGGCTTTTAATAGCCCGTAAGTTTGATTTGACAATAATAAATAATTAGTTATAGAAATTATAAATAAATAAATACAGTATTAAATAATACATTTTTAAACTTCATGTAAATAAACCGATTGTTAAGATCTGGAGTTCCTTATTCAGATGTAAATCTCGTTACGAAAACTGCTCACGGCCCTGGATGGAGCCCAGATAGCACAACAGCTGAAGCTTCAACTGTGCAACTGGAATTTAGGGACTTGTCCCGTGCCACAGGAAATCCGGAATATGAAGTATTTTTAATAAATTCATTTTTATTTACAATATTCAAATGTATTTAGTAGTACGTAAATGTTGTGACTGAATTTTATTATTTAATATTTTATTATGAATTTTTTCAAATTTTATTGTTGTCATAAAAAATGTATTAAATAATTTCTGTTTTCTTTTTGATTAGCTGGCAGCAATGAGTCTCTCAACTCACATTCACTCCAAGCCGAAAGCACACGGTCTAGTTCCCATTTTTATAAACCCGATCACAGGGAATTTTGCAGCGTCGACAACAATTACTGTGGGAGCTCGTGGGGATTCTTATTACGAATACTTGCTTAAACAGTGGGTTCAAACGGGAAAGACAATTGATTTGTAAGCAATAAAATAAAAATAAATCGTTATTAAATGTTTTTAAATTACTAAATATTATAATGAAAAACAAATTAATTAGAAGCATTAACAGAACAATTTCTTTCGTAATTGAAAAAATTAATTTATCTTTTAATATAATATGACGTTGTATTTTTTTAATTAATTATGTTTGTCCTTACAAGTTTAAAGGAGGATTACCTCCTTGCTATAGAAGGTATCAAATCTGATCTTCTACAAAGAACTGCCAAGTCGAATCTTGCGTTTATTGGAGAATTGGAAAATCAAGGCAAAACATTTAAGCCAAAAATGGTGTGTAATTTTTTAAATATTACAAAAATCATAAAAAAAGTTACAAAATTACAAAAAAAGGATAAATTCTAAAATGTATTGCATATAAATTTTCTATTAAATATGATTACAATTTTAGTAATAAAATCACTATTAATTCAAAATGCCACAAATTAACACAGATTAGAGGTCAATATTGTTGATTGTTAAATATTTTGTGATTTTCAGGATCATTTAGTGTGTTACCTCCCCGGAACATTAGCTCTTGGAGTACTTCACGGCCTTCCGGAGTGGCACTTGGACTTGGCGAAAGATCTTTTGTACACTTGCTATCTCACCTATAAGCAAAATCCAACGGGGTTGGCAGCGGAAATTACGCATTTTAAAACGGAAGTTTGTGGGCAATGGATATTTAAAACTATTTTAAAAAACAACAATAAATTTTATATTGTTAATTGTTTAAAATTCACCGAATTCTTTTACTCCACACATTAATTTGCTTTTGATATTTTCAGAATGGATCTGCTGATGATTTTTACGTCAAACCCAACGACGCCCATAATTTACTTCGTCCAGAAACTGTGGAAAGCCTTTGGTACCTACATCAAATCACTGGAGACAAAAAGTATCAGGATTGGGGATGGGAGATGTTCCTGGCATTTATGAAATACACTAAAACTGATTCCGCCTTTACCTCTATTAAGACCGTTCTAGACCCGAATAATGTCAATCCCAGCGATATGATGGAATCATTTTTCATGGGAGAAACAATGAAATATTTTTATTTACTCTTTAGTGATAAAGAAATTTTTGATTTAAAATCCTGGGTTTTTAATACGGAAGCACACCCCTTGCCTATTTATGATCATTAAAAATCTAAACTATTTTTTGTATTGTAAAATATATCTTAATATCTTTCAAATTCACATTCATTATAAGGAAGCGAGCATGAGGGAATTTTTAATTATCTTTTATGATCTCCAATAATGTCAAAAATATGGATAAAACCGAGAGAACTACTGGAAAACTACTTTAATTCAGTGTTTATGATGGCCGCGGGAAGTTTGAAACTGCATTTCTGATTTTGCCCCAAAAAGAGCCCATACTATGCTAAATTGTGCTGATAGCATTCACTTTTATGGTTTACTATTACGCCTAAAATAAATGTCTAACTTCTTTAAATTTATTTTGAATAATTCCTGGTGACAAAGTTTATGCGAGTATTTTTATATCTATTATGTGTTGTTATGATATCGTATCATAGGATATAAGGACATGCCTTGAGAGCAAATCATTCAGAAAGAGTTTTTTTTATTTTATTATTTTTTATCACATGTCTTGTCACATATTAAACCAGGCTGTTGGCACTTGTAAGGTAAAATCCTTAATGTACAATTTAAGGCCGACGCGGGGGGTTGACTGGGATCATCTTTACAGATAGTTCCACTCACTCCGGTTCCATTCGTATCGCTGTAAAAGCACTCATCATCATTACAAACAAAACAATCGAAACCATATTACAGTGTGTTTTATATAGATTAATAATATACTAATCGACACATGAACTGAAAAGATTTTTTGTGATAAAGAGTCGTACTGATTTGCCCTCTTCCCCCACCAGTACAAATTGTGGCCGCGGTCAATACCAGTAACAAAGTAGCAATAAGTTGAGTTGGCATTCTTTTGAGCAATAATTTTAATCCTTTATATAAACCTGAAATTAAAATACTTTATATAGATAGTATGTTATTACTGTACACATATTGTAATAATCAAAAATGCACTACAAGAATTTCAAGATCTCCAATAATTAATTAACTTTTACGAACCTGCCCGTATAAGATGTTTAATACACAATAATATTATTTCCAGGTTTGATAAAGAGAACGTGTAAAGATACTACTGCTGCTAAATAATATTCACAAATAAATTAACAATAAAAAGCTGTCTATGCACCTTCAGTATTATTATTATTCGTTTTTACTGCTTTGACGATTAATATCTATAGAACTATATGATAGGACAGGACAAAGAACATTCTGCGTTGAAACATCTGCTGCGGTTTTAACAACACAAATGGATTTTTATAATTTTAATCTTTCCCAATATGTGCGCAGCAAAAAATTAATATTTAGGAAATTATTAAATTACGGGTATTGTATGTTTGACATATGTGTATGCTGGCTGTACATGTATAGGAGTTCCTATAATATAAATGAAAATTCATTGGAATCGCAAGTTGTAGTACATGTTTTTGTTTTTCCTACGGGCAATATTACTTTTCTTATTATTATTTTATGTTGTTAGTTTTACGTACATTGAAATACATAATTAACCAATTTTTATGCAATTACTATCTTCATTTACAGCATTTAATGTATGCATAATTTATTCTACTAAGTTGCTTTAAGAGTAGGAAATTCGACAGAACAGCATAAACTAAACAAAATTGCTTGATTTAATGGTTTATTATTTTGTCCGCGGATAATCTAAAAATCAATTTCTCATTGTACCCCGGAGATTCAACGGAGGAGTACGGAAGGGTTAAATGGGCTCTAAACTCTATATATAAAGTGTCCATATGCGTTAAGGACATACATATAAAATATTTTGGAGCTTGAGGATTTGTCAGCATTAGTCGTAACTTTTATCAAGCATAATCAGCAAATACAAACATTGAAATTTTATATAATTTGATTTATATTTGTAGCGTAGCACATATGTTTTACACTTTTAGTTCACTTTTTGCGATTTTCTAATGGGATGTGTAACGATGTAAAAGTAGTGTCCACGATGCTCTATAAAGAATTTTCAGGGTTGTCCATCCATTGTGACATTGCAGCAAATTAAATTCACGGGGTCTTGGCATTGATACGCAGGCAGCCTTTTATACAGAGGACATCCATCTGGGTCTGACACTGAGGAATTATGCTTGCACAGTGTACCTTGAACTCGTTCTCGTGTCGTGGTGGTTTGGTAAACGGTAAAACAAAGATCATCTACAAAAGAGTAATAAAATGACATTTTCATTTCATATTGCACAATTCTTTTGAATCCTAATCGTGGGTATATAATTATTAACATGCTTTATACATATACAGTACTTTAATTAAAATGTCGTACTGATTTCACCCCAGCCCCCACAAAATGCAGCCGTAGCCATGGCTAACATTATGGAGATGGCGATACACAGTTTCGTTTGCATTTTTATGTTTAAGTTTTAAAAAGGAACTTTTCTTTACACAAGCCAAGTCTTAACGGATCCGATGAGTTTACGTCCTAACTACACTGAAATGAACTTTTGGGGACTAAACTTCGCATATATGATTTTAAAGGAAGGACAGTGCTGTACATATAAATAAATGAGAGACTTGGGAAGAATGAGCTATAACTTGTTTTATTACAATAATTTATTGTTGAATTTGTAATGGGCTTCGGATTAAAAATACATCTGAGAGTCAGACATATAGAGATATAGATTACGAATAATTATTCAATTTTGTTTATGATTTTATAGTTGCAACAAACTGTTATTATACTTTATTATTATTTTATAAGTTTAGTCTATACTTATTCTTCTTTTCGCATTGCATGTTGCCCCATATAAATATTTAAGCATTACATTTACAAGCTTGCATCCTATACGTATAATAACATCCTGAATCTGAACTTGCCCTTGTATTTTACATTACACTCTTTTGCAATCTGTGCTCTTATTACGCTAAACGCTGACTTTGCACATATTTTAACTAATTTGAATTATTATAATGTTTATTTTTACTTTTAATTCATTTGCACATTGTCTTACAATGGGCGGAACATTACAGGGACGGGGAAATAACTTTGTCCCATAAAACATTTAAAGATTTAGCGCTATCGCGATGTGGTATTACAACATATATTATTCAAGTTATCTTGGCATTTATAGGCAGGCAGCCTTTGATTTAGAGGGCATCCTCCATCTTGGGGTGACACCGAGTAATTACGCTTACACAATGCTGTTTTAACTTGATATCGTTGCATGTTGGTTTGGTTGACGGCAAAACAAAAATCGCCTACAGGAGTAAAAAATTCCATTTTCACTTTATATTGCACATAAATCTTTAAATACTTGTTAAATATGTATATAACGTAATTTAATTGAATTTAGGCGTACCGAATTCTCCCCAGCCCCCACAAAGTGCAGCCGTAGCCATCGCTAATAATATTAGCAGATAGATGTCAAGTTTCATGTGCATAATGTTTTATAAGATTATTCTTCCGAATTACAACTGCAGGAGCTTGTAGACAGTTTCTATCATTCAAGAACCTTTTGTAATATAAATAACTCATAAAATTCCTGTTTAATAACTAAGAACTTTATACAAGCAGGTGGATACGGTGAGTTTACGTCTTATCCAAATATTATTTTACAATTTACTTTAATTTCTTTGATGCACAATATATATGAAAAACAAAAATTATATTAATGTGTCTGACTTTCCACAACGATATTGTTTCAATTTTAACTCAAACTGGAAATATTGTTAGTCTTCATGTGTACTTACACAACTTACACTTAAGTACATAGGCCCATATGTTCATCATTTTCATGGCTCTGCTGCGGTTTATTCAATTAGTTTAGTCAATTGGGCCCGGATGGATGGAAATATTTCCAGTTATTTACACGCTTAAGTAATATTAAATATATATGTAATGCATGCTTTAAACGGCTTAAGTTTATTGTTCTAGCTTTTGATCAGCAGAACAGTGACCAGCATACTAGGGATGGTGAAGAAGGGGTTAATATAATTATGGTAAAGCGGAAATTATAAAAACAATTTTTCGTTTTGTGTGCTGAAATTTACGGAAATTCTGTTGCAAGGTATTTTTTACATCTATCTTTAATAGTTTCTATCTTATCTCTAACGTACAACTACATATTTTGCATATTATAAAATGCTTATAGTTTGCATACAGTAAATTATTATACATTATGGCATAACATTTATATGTTCAACACATGTGGAAATGGCCATGAAGTTTGCAGGTTTTACTGTTTTGGTAGGAAAATTAATTTTCTATATGGAATTCTTCTGTTATGGATCTGCTGCCACAGCAATTTACGTATGTAGCCATGCAAATTCTCCGAATATCATTCGCTTTTATTGTTTAAAGTTTATAGCTTAACTCTTTGTAGTAAAAATGTTTTAAAATTTCTATCTATATGTATACTTGATGTTGCATAAGTCCTATGGGTAAATAATGCTTTACATAACATGGATTGTGAGCAAATCTATGAGAAATTTGGAATTTTACATTTGATTTTTATTTGGCACAAGTCGTATTGTAACATTTCAAATTCGAGTTTGTGTCGAGTTGGCAGCTGTAATTTAAAATCTGTATCTTATTCTTTTTACAGTTTAAGGGAGGGAATTCATCTGGACTCGTTTTACAGACAGTTCCAAGCACTCTGGTGGATCTGTTATTGCCGTAGTAGCACACATCATCTTTAATAAAAAAATTATTTGTCCTACGGTACTTACATGTTATATACATACAATTAATAATACATACGTCGATGCACAAATTAAAGAAATTTTTTTATGGCAAACAGATAGAACACCTTGTAAATTAACTCATACCCTTAGGTCCTATTGCTATAATAAAAGCTTAATATCCGTCATTTGAATAAATAAAAATTGTTTATTTAAAATTACATTACTAGACTAGATGCACAAATCTTACTTATTTCACCTGGTCCCCCACCGGTAATAATTGTGACCATGGTCAATAATGCCAGCGACGAAACAATAATCAGTTGAGGTTCCATCCTTTGTAGCAAGTTTAATTGTAGCTAAGATGAATTTAAGAGTACAATTGTACAATTTACAGCACATCAAATACGTATTTGCTAAAACTTCGACATCGGATAAAACTATAAGTTTACCTTTACATAAAAATAGCTATTGCAGACAAAAATATTATTACCTGATTTGGTGAGAGAATAATATAATGACACCCCCCGATGTTCATTAATGTTCAGTAATGAGACTCAAGTATAGTTATATGTTCCTCCAGTTCAGTATAATCAATTTCAACTCTATAAGACAAACAACATTCATGGGTTTGGGAAGATCTGCTGCGGTTTCAAGAACTCAATTGGAGTTTTATAACGTGAGTAATAATATATCCCAATATATGCGCAACTAAAATAATCCAAGAAAATAATGCAATATGGCTAAATGTACGCTTCAAACATACATGGACTTACATATTCTATAGCCGATTATATCTACAAATAAATTGTTTTTCTAACATTCATCGCATATTTTATATTGCTTTTCCCCTGTGAAATATGATTACTTGGTTTATACTGTTGTATTATATGTACAAAGCAATATAATTATAAAATTTCTACGCAATTATATTTGTTATTGGCAGCAGTTAAAGTGTGTATATTTTGCTGCTTGGGCCGACAAAGAAATTTTGATAAATAATTTGTCATTTTTCTTGTGGCTCTGCTCACCGCTACCATGGCTTTTTACGTTATAAATACCTATGTGAATTGTATGAATTTCTTTTGATTTATTTCCAGCGGAAATATTATATGCAAGAATGCAAGCATTTTTTTTTAATTGTTTACCTGTAAGTTTATCATTTTTCGAAATAAATGGATACGTGGTTAACACAGGGATTCTTATTTATTTGCCAAGCTTTCGTACACAGTCAGTGAACATTTTCAGGGCGAGATTAAGAATCTATCTGTTTTAAACTGTTCAGAAATAAACATTCTTAATATTACTAGGAAGAAGGTTCCTGAGAATGTAAGAAAAATATTATTAGGTTTAGATTGGAAAATTGTTGATCTACTATAAAAAACGTACTTTTTCCAAAATCTGAAATATATAGATGACACAGAATTACGCACAATATATCAATCAAAAGCTGAATTATGTATATGAACAAATTTTAGGTCAAATGTACAAATTTCTAATTTTGTTGCTATTCTATTTTTTCAAAAGCTGTAACACCCATACCTTTTCTTGGCGGGTAAATCTGAAACACCTTACAATTACAATTCCAGTCGTAATTTTATTTTAGTCGTAGCTTTTGTATACCGGGCTCAAAAATTAACATTTTTTCTTGAAATTTTAAACAAGCCGGCACAGTATTTTTGCATCTTATCGTTAGTTATTATTTGAAGCATTGATTTAGTTTACCAAGTATGATAACAAGCACCAAAAGGCAAAGGGTGCTATACAATTTTACTTTTTCTAACTACACGTTATTCCTATGTACTTATTATTAGCTATAGCTATTCCCTATACTTACAAATAAAGGATCGTCGTATTCAGCCTAAATATGATTCCTTCGGTAATACCTGAACGCTTTATGTATTCAGTACAGACAGTTTTAATATTTGACCGCACAACTTGCCTAATTTGACAACCCTTCATTAGCATTGGACGAGATAATTAGCATGATACTTCCGAACACCCACGAGAGAAAGCATAAGCGTTTGATTAGAGATATTTAGTATGTGACAAATGACTGACTTGGTCCACCCCTACATGTATGTACGTGAATAAATACCTTATTGTGTCTGGTAATTTTATCCTAGATATGACTGTTTTGTCAATAAATTTGTTACTTTAATTCCCACCACACAGCATATAGAAGACGCGATCAACCATTTAAACTCTCAGGCACTCACCGGATGACCAAATTAGGTTGTTGAAATTCTGTAACTACTAATTACGGAATACATACAGCAATAATTATTACAGTTAACTCAGAGCATAAATTAAAAGTTAGGGTTGGGTAATTAAAGTCATAGATAATAAATTTGTATCCTAAATTCATCTGCGAGCAACTCACGGGTGAAAACGTGAGTCGTCTTCTTGTTTACTCTGCAAAACATTTATATTAGATTAAATTCTTGTATGTATTTTTTGTCCTTTGAAAACCATAATATAATCTTTAAGCGCCATGTCAAGAGTCATAAAACGAGTGATCTGGACGAACCAAATTCACTGCTATTTTGTCGAAGGTTTCCGGATTGGGGAAATTTTAGGTGGTCATCCCTTCAAATGGGACAAAGGTAAACAGCGTGTAGAAGTCGGAATGTCAAAGCAACAAAAACGTTGGCGGTTGAATATGTGTGTGGCATTTTTGCACACTGTGTTCGTACTTACGCGATGCTTTCAAGTCAGTTCGAATGAGGTGCGCCACAGTAAGAATCATCAAATCTACATGCGGTTTATTGCCGCGTATTATTTCCTCGCGGCGGTTCTGCACATTTGTGTGATCATTAATAGACACAATTTAGCTCCTTTTATTAACATGTACTTGGCTTTTCTAAAAAAGTTTGAAAGTAATAAAAAATTGTGTACAAAACATTTCTTACAAAAAATTTTCAACAAATAAAATTTGTATAAACTTTTTTTGTAAAATATAAACTAATGGTAGTTATTTAAGATCAAAGTGAGATAAAATCGTATTTGATTTTAAGAAAAAAAAGCAAGTACAATTTAATTTCTGAAATACATGTGAACGTATTATTTATTTATTTCCATATAGGCGACTACGTGCAGACCAATGCCAAACCCACGACTTCATCTCAAGTCACTGGACTAGTTATGAAATCATATTTTCAAATGATGAATGTCGTGGTCGTACTCATGTCATTAGTTACGTTACAACGACCGCAATCCGTAGAGCAGCTGTCTTCAATTCTGTCAGAACCTGATTCGTTGACATTTGTTTGGAGAATTCCATTTGCTATCTACACGACCTACATTCTGTATATTTATCATTCCTCAGGTTCCCTCATAGCCATGTCCGGTTTTGGTTTTACTACAATTATTGTGGTCGCAAATGAGCTCAGGTAACTTCAAAATGACTGTGAACAGTAAAATTAACGACATCGTGTATTTGAAGGCAATTTCTTGGTTTATTAACATTAGCATGTTTATTAACAATTTGGTCTGGGCTATGTTTTAGTCACAAGACTTGCAAGGTAACGAGTAACAAATTGCGAATGCCGATGGAATTCTTGAAAGTCTACAAAACCTACCAATTACAACTGAAATGGTTCGAGCAAATTTACACTTATCTAGTGATTCCGTGCACAAAATTTCTTCTCATGACTTGGTGCGTCCTTTGTACTTTCGGGGCAATCAAGATGTCAGGAATGACTTCCATTGCATTAGCATTTCTGGGACTCTTCAGCTTAGTTTTCCTCGTAGTAATGTTTACGATCCTCTCAGAGCTAAAATTGAGGTGCAACAATGTGATGAATTACTGGAAGGTGAGGGCTGGAAAAGAGAGTTTATTGTTTCGAAAGGCTCTTCGATCAGTTTCAGTAATGGCTTACACGTTGAGGGGAATGTACATTATCGATCGCCCGATGGTTCTTACTATGATCAACTGTATTGCCTATGAAACAGCTTCATTTTTGCTTCTTAATCGATAAAATAAAAGCGTCAAGTGCAACTTCACTCAATAATTTCCAATTGCCTTGCATTTGAAATTGTAACTACAAAACTTCATCCGTTTTTGGCTTCTTTCTCAATTTAAACGGCAGGATATCTCATTTTTGCATTGAGTTAGTAGATATCACATTTAGATATTTCATCTGGCATTTGGGTTCACATACTTTGCATTGCCATCGACGACTTGGCAGTAAAATTGTTATTGTTAAAAATACATAAAATGACATGTATTTTGACGTGATATATGTGGATGACGGTTGTGAAACAAAAACACTAACATTTTAATGATGAGAATGGATTTCGTTGTTAAAACAAGAAGCAAATTCATTACCGCTGTTGATGGTAATTCCTTTTGCTGTTTACACAGCGAATATTTTATACATATATACCATTGATCAGCCTTTGTCTTCAGTTAACCCCGTTTTGGTTTTGCAATGTGTTTAATTGTCGTGAGCAAATAAAGTAAGATACAAATTTATTTTTTTTTACTTTTGATTATATGCGTAAAATTTTGTGAGGCAATTACACTTACCATTTTGTTAATATTAACAACCAAAGTGATAACCAACACACTACATAATATAGTCGGTGGGGATGCAAAACGGGCAAACTCAAGTTGAGTCTAAATGTAAGATGAGATATCCACCAATAGTTCATTGCAAAGATGGTTTATTCTGCGGTTTGAATTACATTTAAACTGAAAACGGAGGCAGGTTTTTTCATTTAAAATTTTAACTGCAAGGCAACTGTAAATTATTTAGTGGTGTTATCCCATATACGTTGCACCCAATGATGTTGGATGCTCTACTTTGTAGCTATAGACATACAAGGAGATGGACCATTCCTCAAACTCCCCATCCCCACATATTGTGTATGATATTGTAAATGTTATTAACGTTTAAACCAAATTTTGCTTTGTATTTGGCAAAGAATTTGGCTCATGAGGGGATCGAAAGCTCTAACGAACTGAAGTAACGGTAGAAAACTGACTTAAATCGTTATCAATTGCATTAGTTAAAGGGACTATTATTTTAATTGTTAAAAATCGACCATTTACTCTAAGCCCAAATGAACACGGTAAAGACAATTACACAATCCCATCGACTTTATACTCAAAATGAAGAAAATAACGCGTTGTACCCAAATAATGCATCTGTTAGGTCGAAAATATAACCTATAAAAAGCTTGCATCGCGGGGATCAAATTTTTCCCACGTTTTCCTAAATAAGACGTAACACATGTTGTGGTTGACCAATTTTGGTCAATAATAGCTTGTTGGAACCGTATTTTCATTCGCTTTCGAATAAGCCATCGATGGTTACTTTGATACACACAGTTTAAGTTTCAGTCTCTGAAATGTGTATTTTCCTTGTCTACGTGCAAGCTTTAGACCGCTGTATCTCCTAAACAACAAAAAAGTAGAAAATAATGAAAAGTGGGTTTTTACACAGTGTGTAGGGTATCTACGAAAAAAATTCATGGACCTAGCGACTGACCTTTTTCGAGAGGTTTCTTCGTTAGTACAAAATAAATAGTACAGTGTTTTACATATCGTGGGTTAAACCAGCATAGGTGCTATTTTACTTTTCAGGTAATTTGCATAAGCGCTATTTTGCTTTTGTTCGCTTTGCATAAAAGCTATTTTTCTAGATTTAACTGATTAATAGGGCTGGGACCATTTCGCGTTTTTGGCCCTAAAAATTTCGCAAAATCACTAAATTTTTCGCGGTATTTCGCATTATTACAATAAATTTTTCGCGGTATTTCGCAAAATTGATGACGAAATTTCGCGGTTTTTCGCAATTTTTATCCACAGTTTCTCAATTTTCTGTTTATTCTGGCTTTATTTTGCTGTTTTAACATCATTTTCACAATTTTTACCCAGTTATTTTCAATTTCGAGCATGTTTTAATACCAAAAGTAGATAAAAATAATTAAGGAATTTATTTTTCTTGTTATAATTGACGTTTTTGTGGAATAAATTCCAAAAAAATTGTCCTCAAATTTCGCGGTATTTCGTGAAATTTTTGTATATTTCGCAATAATTCGCGTTTTTACACAATTTTTCGCGCAGTTCACGTTTTTCGCGATTTTCAAATTTAATTTTTTCGGTTTTGGGATGTTCGGATGCCCAATAAAACAATTTACCCAGCTGGGAATACTCTATTATGAATTTTTAACTTTATCGTGTTTTTCGCGATAAAATAGTTTTGAGTTTACACCCCGGAGTTCAAATATATATTTAAAAAATGATGGTCAAGTAAGTTCCCCAAGTGCGAACCGATTTTGATTCCATCAATTTTGTCTTACCCAAGCAAACCACGCCTAAACAATCGTAATGAATTATACGTTAAAATCTAAAGTAGAATCCTGCAAAACGGACGTGAAATCCGATATCCGAGTTTCTCTAATAATTGTAAACATTTATGTTTACAGCGTGAAGTCGAACCCATGGATAGAAATCAATATTTGAGTAGGTTTAGGGATTGATTTCTGCGTTGTGAAAATAGTAGCAGTACCTCCATATAGAACTATTAATTTACCAAAATGTGAATTAATAAACAGGAATAAATAGTTTAGCAAGCAGCTGTTGTCTACAGAATATTACGCTACGTTAATCACGCCCACACAAACAAACGGACACGCACATATGTATACCACGATAGCTCCTAATTAAAATCCATTCTAACTTGACCTCCTTAAGGATATATTAAATTCGTCGAAGTCAAGCAACGGATATTTAACAATCTAAATCTACAGAAAGAGACAGTAGGATACGTACATTGAAGTATAAACATCACTCCGTAAATCGTATTATAGTGTTGTATGCTTGTAACACTTTTTGCGACGTCAACCTAAACGGGTAAAATTTGAACATCACAAAAATTGCTTTTATAAGAGTCGTATGAATTAAAATTTATTTGTAAAATTGTTTTGACGACACAAAAACTGAGGCCGTAATGGTGGTTCAGCCATTATAAAGCGGATTGGTACAGCAAGTCCGCCCTTATGAAGAGGATCGTTATAGCAAATCTCACATTTGAGTATTCTCGTTAAAATAGACAAAATCCCCAACTGCTATTACACAACATATATAAGTACAAATACATAAGACATAATGTTGGGCCCACTTGCGAGCAAGTATTTCCTTAAAGGCTACCAATGGTCAAACTATACCTTCCAAGTGTTACATAGATGGGACGAGAAAACAAGGACCATCAGGACATCCAATGCACCCTTAGACACGTTTTTATTTATCTATTGCCGCATTGGTGTCTTTGTCGGATTGGCTTGGGTCGGTATACGGACATACCAAGCATCGCTTCGGGAAAATACGACGCCCATTGAGCAGGCCTTTTATTTTGGAACCTTCATCGTCTGCATCTTGACGACTTTCCCGGTTGTGATTGCAGTGGATATGGTAATCCACCACGATGACTATCCGCTGTTCCACTGGCAATATGCGGACTTGGCGATTAAATATAAGCGTGAGTAATGAATAATAAATGTAACGTGGGACTTAACTTTTTTGGGGTGATATAATTCAATAATATTTTATATTTGTATTTGATGCTAATTATTATGTTCGATTAGGAGCGTACATGTGTTCAGTGATGCCCACAAAAACTCTCCTACAGAAGATCCGAATTGATGAAGCTGGTGTGAAAATGATGTCCTTGTATGTCCTGGTAAACGCCCTCATATATGTGGTACCTCCAGTGCAGTTGCTCATACCAAAATTTCCAATTCTTCTCACCTCCTTGTATGATTTCCCTTTGCCACTCTTCATCCCTGTTTATTGCATCCAAATCTTCTTCATTGGGCACTACGTCTTAGGATTTGCCGCTAATCTGTTTTTACTCGGCTTCCCAGCAGTCGACTACCTTCATGCCATGGTGTTCTGGATGAAAGAAATGACGTAAATAAGTATTTGCGAGTTGTATCTGTAATTCGAAGTACAACTGTTTGTAGGAATATCTCAAATACAATGAGAATAATCATTACACGGAGATAATGTGGTGTAAGAATTAATAGGTACAAATTTCTATTATGATTCATAATAACAGACTTGGCCAGGATAACTACGAGACAGACGACGCTGTGCGGGAGCCCGACATATTCATGAAGAATATTCGTCAGCTGCAAGTGCTCCATTCGTACGCCATGCTGATCTACAGCCCGATCATAATCCCTGCTCACAAATGGATATTTCTATTCCTGACAGTGTACTCCTTCTACGGCTTCATCCGATTCGGTGGACTCTTAGGGATAATGATGCTCATGCTCGGTACAGCTCTGTTTCTATGGCTAGTCGTGGCCTTCTACGCATGCGCGGTTGTTTATGACCAATCGCAAATCATGCTTGGGAGCTGGACAGCACGCCGACAGTCGCCATTGGTCAGACGATTCCTGAAGAGTTTTAAGCCCTTCTATATTAACGTCGGACCTCTGTACATTGCGGACAAGGGGATGGTCCTCACCATGTTTCAGTTCGTGTTGGAATCCGTGGCTAACTTACTGGTGGCAGCTTGAGTTTTTCGCTTTTCCTTGACTTTTTTTTCTTACAGGATGCGTATATCAATGGAAATCCGTATTCTATAGATGTTGTACAAACTATCAAACAATACAAATATATACAGATATAAATTACAATATAACATACCTGGCACTTTATTTTTGCATTGTTGCGCATGTGCATGCCCCCCAAATAATCCGGAGTTGGCTCACTCTGATGCGTTACTGTTTTACAGTGCTAAACTTAAACAACCATTTACAGTCCGACCGGAGATGGTAATGGTTCGGGAATATTGTCGTCATTAGTATTTCTAGCTATTTCAACCTTTTACTGTTCACAGGTAACATAAACGATGTCGGCTCTTTCTAAGGCGAATAACAATTGTAATAATTGTAGAAATTATATTCAACGCGATGGCGAAGAATTACAGGAAATAATAACAGCAGATGATGTATCGCCATATGAAAAAGCTCTGGTAACTTACGCGAAGTTCCTTTTTAAGGAGCGGAATCCTGAGAGCTACAACTTATTTTAATTTTCCAATTTTTCTATAGGGCCACGGGGCAAATGGAACTTTTGAAATCAGCGCGAGGTTTAATGGAAATAGACCATGGAAGTTAAAACGTCATTAAATAAAGTTTCAGAAAAATAAAAAAATCACTGAACAAATTAGGTATTTTCCCTCAAAAATAGGGCGGGACATATAGACGAATAATTACTTTCAAAGCAAGAATCGATTTTGAGACCATCGATTTCGCTTATCTAAATACACATGCCAAAACCATCATCATGAATTGTTTACATGGAAGTCTGAAAATTTGATGAAGTTCAGCAAAAGCAGCTCTTTTCTGCCGACTATTACAAGAAACAATGATTAAAAACTGAAATATTGATTTTACACGTGCAGATTACTCGATAACTACTCGTCAAAATCCATTTGAGCGTGACCTACATACATTTTTAGAGGTAATAGAGATTTTGCATAATTAATAATTCAAACCATTTTAATATTAAACCATTTTTATTTCGTGCGACTTCGCCGTTGTCGCGGACTTGTAGCCCTACAATGCTGCAACATCCATAAATAAGGGTAAATAAGGGGGACCACGTCCGTATGTATTAAAATTTCCCACGGTAATTCCCATATGAAATCAATATTTTCAAAATTTGACTACTTTTTTATAATAATATAAAATCATCATGGTGTAATACTTCTATACTAAATCAATATTTCACTTTCGTAGCTGTGGGATACGAAAAAACGTCTCCTTGTAAGTATAAGTATACATAGTTAGTGGGAACCCTGTATAACGGCTATACCTATTACGCAACAAAATGTGACCGCTATAAAGAAGAGCTCGTATATGGGGACAAATTCCGCGTGAAATTAATTCTGGTTTACAAAAACTGCTGCTGGCGTTATAAATAGGGAAGTCTGCTTTTATACAAAGGACCGTTACCGTTATATCGAGTGTCTCCTTTTACAGAGGGGACGTCAAAATAAGCAATAAAAAAAGTAAACAAGTAAATTTCCTAAATTGCTACACAGTACATATTGGTACCTAATACATAATTACATACCATACATAAGGACAACATGTTGGGCCCGCTTGCGAGCAAATATTTCTTCAAAGGCTACCAATGGTCAAACTACAACATGCAAGTGTTGCACCGATGGGACGACAAAACAAGGACAATCCGGACTGTCCACGGGCCATTTGACAAATTCGTGTTCAACTATTGTCGCATTGGTGTCACCCTCGGATTGGTCTGGATCTGTCTGCGGACGTACCAAGCGTCGGAAGCGGACAATTTGACGGTCACTGAGCAGGCCTACTATGTTGGAGCCTTAGTCGTCTGCATCATGGCGACGTTTCCGGTTGTGATTGCCCTGGACATGACAATCCACCACGACGACTATCCACTCTGCCACTGGCAGTACGTCGACTTGGCGATGAAGTTTAAGCGTAAGTGGTAATCATGCAAATTGATCGGCGAGGGGTCCCAAAGTACCCGTTTCTATCCCTTCCACATATAAATTTGTACTTTCAGATACTTCGGCCAGGTTAAAAGATGCAGCTATTTTTCGGCCGGTAGAATTTAATATTATTTAATTGTTGTAATAATATTTATGTGTGCATAATTAGGAACTTACATGATCCCTGTCAAGCCTCGAACAACCCTTCTGGAGAAGATCCACGATGACGACTCTGGTGTAAAAATTATATTGTTGTATTACCTGGTAAACTCAATACTATTTGTGGTTCCTCCAATGATGTTGCTCTTCTCGCAATTTCCCATTCTTCTCACTTCCTTGATTGACTTCCCCTTGCCACTCTACATCATTGTCCAATGCATTCAGGCTTTCTTCATTATGCACTACGCATATGCATTCGGCGCAAATCTATTTTTACTCGGCTTCCCAGCAATGGACTACCTTCACGCCATGGTATTCTGGATGAAGGAAATGAAGTAATTATGTATTTTCATGTTTTTTTCGTAATTCAAACTAAAATAATTTGCAGTCATGTATAGCGATAGCAATATAGTTATGGATTTGCTATAGGGGCCCTTATTGATAGATACAAATTTATAGTATAATTCATAATAACAGACTTGGCCAGGATAACTACGAGACAGAGGACGCTGTGCGCCACCCGGAGATATTCATGAAGAATATTCGTCAGTTGCAAGTGCTCCATTCTTACGCCATGCTAATGTACAGCCCGATCATAATCCCTGCTCACAAATGGATATTCCTATTCCTGACTGTGTACTCTTTCTACGGCTTCATCCGATTCGGCGGACTCGTGGGGATAATGATGCTCATGCTGGGTACAGTTGTATTTATATGGCTGGTCGTAGCCTTCTACGCATGCGCAGTTGTTTATGACCAATCTCAGAGCATGCTTGGGAGCTGGACAGCACGACGACAGTCACCATTGGTCAGAAGATTCCTGAAGAGTTTCAAGCCCTTCTATATTAACGTCGGACCTCTGTACATTGCGGACAAGGGGATGGTCCTCACCATGTTCCAGTTTGTGTTTGAATCCTTGGCTAATTTACTGGTGGCAGCTTGAAAGTATTTCGCTTTCCGTGGAATTTTTAGCTTCAGTGTATTAGTAGTAGAGTAAACACATTCTATAAAGGTGAAGATAAAGCACATTGAGCGAAAACATTTTACGGCAAGCAGTTAAAACTGATTAAAACGGCACTCCATAACCTGTTTAAAATTCCCAGGCCGTTTGTGGCAAATTTTCTACACAGTTTTGCAAACCCGATCGCTGTTAGCATTCACGCATTTTACACTTGCATTTACCTAACCATGTTATAATTTATATAGGGGATTAAAATACAATTCTAAATAATGTCAGCCTGATTTACTGTATTAAACGAATTCTTATAGAGCAACTTAGATTTATTTCTGATCAAAATGATGGATGATAAGTTTTAAATTGTAGATATACATACTCGTAGTCGTTTTATGAAATTTGTTTACACATAAACATAATTTATATGTAATTTACGGGGAATACGATACAAATTATTTCGGCGCATATTCAAATGCAAATGCACATTGTTAGACAATACAGTCGACTCTCCCTATAAGAGGCCCCCCTATAAGAGCATTCCCCCTATAAGGGCGCCTTCCTGTCCTCCCCAGCATATTTCAGTGTTATTTGTGTTCCCTATAAAAGCATTCTCTATAGGAGCATTTCCACTATAACAGCGCCAAAATCCCTGCTGCTGAAGCATGTGTCGTTCCCTATAAGAGCATTCTGCACTTTGCAACCCCAACACTAGATTATTAGCTCGTGTAAAACTAAAATGCGTATCTTGTGCAATATAATTATTATAGTCGCCCATTTAATTTTAAATTGAGTATAAGAACGTGATTTATTTGCTAAATAAATAAAAATTTAGGAATCGATTTATGTTTTTATATTTATGTATTCAATTCTATTTACATTATGCGTTTAAAGAACAGCAACTAATAATAATATTGCTTTATTTCTTACAATAATAACTTATGAAGCAGTGAAATTAATTTGGCTTATAAATTATTTCTGCAAATTGAAAGAATTGGTCTACATTTCAAAAATAATTTTTAAAATCAAAAATTTTATATAAAATGTTTCTTCCAAATTGCTTGACTGCAAATAGTTGTTAAATTAAATTTAAATGCATGATTGGTAGCTAATTGGAATATGCTGCTAACAACGTAATAAAGTCATTCAAAAGAGCATTGAAAAGTGGCGTGAGCAATTATTTTTTTATAACGAATAAAACAAATATTTAATTAAATAAAAAATAATGTATCTAAATAATTATTATTAAAATTATTATAAAATAGATTATTATTCCAGAAAATTTGCAATTATTATTTTATAGCCATCAGAGGTTTCTATTTTTACTAAAATGTTAATAAAATAATTAGTTCGTTCTTTCTTTATTTAAAACTATATTATTATATTATTCATATATTATGCATCTATATTCATATATTATTATTCTTTACTTTATTTAAAACATAATAATATTTTAAAACATTTTCTAAAAGAATTAGAGCGTGATTTAGGCTTTTTAATATAGGTTCTATAGTGTAATTATGTCGTTATGTATATAATTTATATTTAATTAGAGTTTTTCCGTATATTTAGGCCTAATTCCTTATAACAGTGTACCCTTATAAGAGCGCAGATCACGGTCTTTATAGTGTGCTCTTATAGAGAGAGTCGACTGTACTTGCAAATCAGATTGTTAGACATGGCAACCAATGAAATTTTGTCAGAGACCCAAAATCCCAACAATTCAAAAAATTTTGTAATCGATGCAATTTTTCCCGAAAATTCCTGGCGCGAAGCCACCCTCGCTGTCTTTGCTAATGCTTCCGGTGATTTTATTTCTTATGCAATTTCCCTTAGGTTGGCGAACTGGACCCCAAAAGCGCGTGACGATGCAAGTTTATCGGTCTCCGCGAACGTCGGCGAGCCCGGGGAAATTGTTTCCCTGGAAGTTGAAGCCAAACGAGGCTTCGAGGTTTATTATCAAATTGAAGATTCATCGTATGATCCTGAATGAGTTTGCTTTGGAAAAGTGGCTGTGGTCTGAATCGGGATTTATACCTAGTGGAATAGAAGATGTAGTAATAAAAGATGGAATGGCTACTGAAGAAATAGCGCGGATTCTGGCCAATCAGATTAATCGGAAAAAGGAGACGGATGAAAATCCGATTTGTCAGGACAAACTGAAAAAAATTAACCCGTCGCGACGGCTGCATCGAGTGGGATTTAATAATGAAAGCAAAGCTCGCGCATCAATTCACATTATAAATAGCAAGCTACCAGATTTTGCGGGATTATTGAGGTTGACAGGATTTGTCATACTTCCAAAATCTAAAGAATCCGGTCGCCGCATTAATTTTTTACCTGCTGCAACAGTAAGAATTTCCAGGCCGATTAAAATTCTAATGGAACTTCCTTATTGGAAAATGAAAAATTCGTGATTCACATTTTAATTTGACGGCGGATTCTCATTCATATTCATCAGATCGATTAGGTCGAGGGATTAATCCGATTCCTTATCTAATGCTGTACCAAAATATCCTCTCGTTTAAACGAGAGGACGGATCGTTTGCAGAATTCGGAGAGAGACCAACAAATGGCTCGATTGGGCTGACCGCGTGAATAGTTAAATTCCTAAAACTAGAATAAAACATTCAAAACATCGAATTAATAATTAATAATAATTATTTCATGACAACAATATAATAATATTGCTGTCATGTCAATATATCAATGTGGAAAATGGAACCCAATCCGATGCCAGATATAGGTATTTTTAATGAAAGCGTTGCAACACAAGATGGCTCTGATGATGAAGATCCAAAAAACGTTTTTGGCGACGATTTAACACAACCACCCAAAACGTTTTATCTCTTCGCGTGCGCTGCCTGTGAGGGTCTTCCAAAGGATTGGAAAGACCTTTGCATTCCCATTATGTACCAAGAAGGCTTCCTGACGGCTTGAGTTGAATAAAACGTTGGAAATCTCATCTCTGTCGACGGAAATACATACTTCATCATCTGACAAACGTAAAAACATGTCTTAAAAAAATGGTACGTCCAATAACTACAAACCAGACACGCTAAAGCACAAAAGGAAGCCAGTTCAAAATAAGACAGAGATCATTGCAAAACAAACCAAGAGTTATCCTGTATTTATTGAACCTGTTGATTTCTACTGTACTGTTTGCAAAGATACAAGTGAAAGTGAAAGAATGGAAAGAAATCGGACTGTATTTGTCTCTATTGACAAAAAGTGTTGTCAATGCAATAAAAAGCCATTTACAATGTTTCAAGATGAGAACTAAATCTGCATGAGTTTCAATGATATTCAGTACATAACACGGTATTACAAAAACTATTTTAATCCTAATGTTTTATTTTATTATTTCTTTTGATCAAGAGTACACAATTTTCATCAGAAAAAAATTATTTCTTATTCTATACGCATTATTCTGTGTTTGACTACAGTCACTGAAAATGTAGCCATGTGGAATTGTAATGCGTGGTTTATAAGCTTTCTCCAATAACAGAAATTTTTTTCCACAATTCATTTGACATCCGTCTAGGTTTACAACTTGAGTTTCCCGAGGATTGTTAAAAAGACAGCTGTACTTTGCATTGGTAGTTAAAGGACGAAGCCCATCGGTAAGGAAATTCTTTGTAATAAATTTATTGAGCAATTTCGGGGATTGGAACCGCGCACAATTGCATACAATATATCCCCAGATTTTCAAGATACTTTCATTAAATCGTCCAAAATGTATAAATACGAATTTAGCATATCATCGCTTAATTCAGTTAGGAGCCCTTGATGGAATTGTATTTCTGAAAATTCATATTTCATTTGTTTGAATATGTGTGGTTGGCCAATTCCATAGCATAAAATTACGTTTTCCGCATTAGAAAATAAACTTTCATGTGGTCGTCTTATTATCTGCTTTGTCAATACATATGCTTTTACCACTCATAGTAACGCTGATTACCATACTAAATGAAGAATGCAAGTGCAATCAATAGTAGGTGCTTCCATGCTGATACTTGTAATATGACTGATACTAAACCAAATAAAATCATTGATATTTAAAAAATACTAAACATAAACATTCACACTTTTTTAAAATTTGCACAAGTGTTTGTTATTTTTTTGTGTTTTATTAATTTAGCATTATATTTATTTCAAACTATTTACAACACGAGTATACATATACACACATGGCCAGGTTATGTCAGATGAGAATTAAAATGTTTTTAAATACACAATTTTAAATGATTTACAATACAGTTTTAATACTAATTTATTATATACTTACTTCTGTTTACTTTTTCCTTAATAAGCCCATATGCAGCAAAATAAAATTCAATATCAATTTGCTTCGCCTCTGATTCTCTATAAGCTCTTTTATGACCATGTGCTGGGCTATAAATCAAATGATTATACAAGCGTTTATTTTCAAATGATGTTAAACCTCTTTTCGTCTCTGTCACAGAAAATAACCTATGACCCACCGATGATATTTTCCGTGTTTTGCAGGTTGTATATATTCGAGACCTTTCAGAATACTAGTTTACTGCTGAAAGTTTATATTATTGTTCTCAAACGCCCTTCGAATGCCTTTAGCTTTCTTGTCAACTGCGCCATTAATACGCATACATTTTAGCCTTTAAAAACCGAAAACGTTTGAATAGTTTGTTTGATGACACATCTTTAATTTTGCCCGAAAACCTTTTTATCAGAACTGTCATATAGCCACCTTTATTGTGAACTCTTTAGATCGTAATCGCTCATGTCGAATAAATGTCTATTCTCTTTTTTGTCTTTACAGACATCTAAATTATGATCTGTGCTTTCTATATAGCACATTAAACTATATGTGTCCGTGCCTATAAGCTGAATATATAGAAGTTGTATTGATCGATATTGCTTAAGACCTTAGAATAATTGAGTTTGTACATTTGTTACATATTATGTCATTTAGTGTACAAAATATTTGAGTTGAATAAGTCATTGTGGTGTAGAGAATTATTACATAGATTGATTTATGTAGTTTTTGAATCCATAGTTCACTTTTAATTCCTGACCAGGACTCCATTGTAAAAGTACCCGCAACCCATGGTTACTTTGAATCTTCAGGAAGAATACGGCATCCTGGGACATGCGTTTGCATGTTCTTGGTACAATCTTGTGTACTATTAATTTCCTTTTTTCTTGTATAAGCTGAATAGTGTAATTACTTGTCTCGTATTGTTTTTTACAATAGGAACAATAAAAGTCGTACATTACTGCTTTGCTAATGTCCAAGCATGCTATGCAAGTGTAAATGGGCTCATTTAGATATATCTTAGTGTAGTATTACTTTTCTTTACCATGACTAAAAGAACAACGCTAACAGATATTGCATATATATCCTTCAATGTTGCTTTTATAGCAAAATTAATTTTTGAATAAAAATAATATTTTGCCCACCCTTTTTATTAATTTGGTTTGATTAAGTGATCACATGGATATTAGTTCTGTCCCTCACTTGTTCTAATGACTTTTCTAAAACTGAAGTAACAGAAATTTTTTTCGAATTAGTTTTTTACCAGTTTCCGCCGTGTCTAGCTTGACAACAATACCACTGATATTTTCTAATGTACAATTTGTACATATGTACACACATACTTTTATGTACATTCATACTTGCAATGTTAATCATTGGTGTTAATATCTCTGCACAACTAAACTTGCTCATCCTCCCCTGACTTCGCGCCTGCTGTTGATTCTTCAAAATCTGCAGCAGCAGCAGACGAAACCGAACCATAAACAAAAGGAGCAATATAAACGACTTCTTTTTTGCAATTATTCCAAAGAACTCAACATTAGAGTATTATTAAGTTTAACAGACAGTTAAATGTGGTTTCTCCAATGTCAAAATCTCCCATGCCAAATATTTATTCTTATTAATCATCTTCAAGAGAAATTTCCAAGAATTACTGACATATTTAATTCTTCAAATTTTGCATCCACAAAGGTTCGCTGGGGTTATAGGGGATAAAGGGCAAAATACATTTCGTCGCTTAACGTTGAAAATGTGCTAAAATGAATTCTAACCCATATGACGTTGCGAACATTTTCCCACCTTTGCATGGTTAACTGAGGATTCTTAACTGTGTCTTCTTGATTTTTTGTCGTCGCCTATAAATGTCTGT
>JAQGAK010001449.1:0-32467 GCA_034696945.1 Lipothrix lubbocki | reverse complement strand
TTTAGGAGCAGATTTGCTCACTTTAAAAAATACCTAAGCGAAAGCATATGATCCCATCACATAAAAGCGTATGATTCAGATTGTACCCTGTCTTTGACAGGCTTTGCTTGTAACTAGTATATTTAATAATTCACTTTGATGTATTAGCTAAACTATAGCAATAATTCGATCAAGAACCAATTTTTTTAAAACTTATTCTGACTCTGCTCATCCGTCTTAGGATGCAGGTCATTGAAATAATTTTGCCAGATTTTTCACTTCCGGCGCCGGGAGTACATTACAGTCAGAACGTGTTTTTAGTGTTTGAAAAATTTGTCACACACGTCCTTGTGATTTCACACAGGCATTAAGTATTGCACGCAGCACTTATATATTTACAAAACGGATTTTCTTCATTTTTTTTTAAATTTTAGCCGTCGTATGCAAATGCAATGGCATATAAGATTCTCGCTTGCCAAGATGTGGCGGCGTTTTGGACATATTCAGTACAGGGCAATATAAGGGTAGAGTGGTGTAGGGCATTTTTATAGTGCTCTTTGCTCTTACAAGTATAATTGTTACGGAAAAACTTACACATTTAGCAATATCACTCATCGCTAAGGCTGAGAAATCGCGGAAAACACGATAAAATTAAAAATTCAGATTAGAGTATTCCCAGCTGGATAAATTGTTATGTTGGACATTTAAACATCCCAAAATCTACAAAATAAAATTTGAAATTTGCGAAAAACTCGAAATGCGCGCAAAATGGTGTAAGAATGCGAAATCCTGCGAAATATACAAAATTTCTGCAAAATACCGCGAAATATGAAGTTCAGCAACTTTTTTGGAAATTGGTTTCCAAAAAATTTATAAGCAGAAACTATGGATAAAAATCGCAAAATCCCGCGAAATTTCGTATCCCATTTCGCGAAATACCGCGAAAAATTGACAGAAGTTTCGCGAACTTTTTCCAGCCCTACTTATTGCCAATTGCTACCAGGGTATTCACGAAAGTGGCTTTTACACCGGACTCTCGCTATAAGAGATCTGCAGATAAGAAAACTCTTTATAAAAGATGGGCCTGCATGTCATACATGGTTATATACATAAGAGCTCTCTTTATTAGAGCATTCCTTTAAAACAGAATAATTTTGACGATTTATAGCGTTCTCTTATAGCGAGAGTTCAGTGTATGCCGTTTTATTTGTATTTTTGAGCAAATTTGGAAAATGACTAATATGCACAGGTTTTTACCTAAAATTGGGCATTTTCAACTTTCTGCCATTATGCAGATTCTTTGGCCAATTATTTATTGTTAGTCGGCAAATCATTTTCATCATGACTGGCAGAAAGAAGGAGGCATTTTTATTTTGCCTAAAATATGGTCTGACGAAGACTAGAATAGATTTTACAAAATGTCAAAAATATTGTCCTTTTCAATATATCATCCTAAGTCACTTTATGGAATCACATCTGCAAGTCATGTTCAGGTTAATTTGTTACTAATAAGACTGGAAATCAAAAGTATGTACATAATAATAAAATCGATTTTACTGTCAGTTCTACTGAGTCAGTTGTGCAAAAGGGTTCAATCCCGGCGTCGGAAGTAGAATACAGAGCATGTTGCATCGCAATTATTACGGACCTTTCAAGTTTTATATGCTCTGAAATCGAAGCAATAAATAAATGCTGGCTTGTTTTTAAAATGTTTTGATAATTATCAGCATATTCGTATACAGTTGGGGAGGGGGGTTTGTCAAAATGACGATTTGATGATTTTGTATGGGGGGAGGGGGAAAAAGTTAAAAAATCGTGTTCGTAATTTACGGACAGCGCCTTATTGCGGAGCAGACCAAATCAAAGACCAAGGTCCGGACCACTGGTCTGTAAAATAATAATTAACGGTGAAACAGTTTATGGCTATTAATATTTGTCTCCAATTCAATTAAAATATTGCGAAAACCAAGATATTCAACCTAAAAATTGTTCGTGTTTCATATTGCTTTAAATGAAACTACAATTAACTAAGCGTAAAAGAATATTATTAGATTAATATCCCTCTGTAGGCTAAGGGAAAAGAAAAAACATGAAGACCCACGTAACCGCTAAAATGCATGTAGTAAGAAACGATTTTATATGGAAGCGGTGTTGCCACCCTGGCGTATTTTGACACAACAAAAATAATAATTTTAAATAATGATTTTTATTATTTGTTTTTATTTAAACAATAATTTTTACTAGAAATTCATCACAACAATCATGTTTCATTTTGCTTTAAATAAAAATAATATATATTTTTAAAAGCTTCAATTCAGATTATTGTTCAATTCAAAACATTTCTTTCCATTTTCAATTCAAAATAATTGGAATCCAATTCAATCCCTGAAGCTTACTCATCATGCATTACCTGGTCTTCGACCCGTAATTTCAATTTTTATTATACTTTACCCAATGTCTACAATTGTATCAAATTTTATTTGTCTGCGACCTTTTGTTCAAACGATATCGTGATGAAAAATAAGGGTACCCACCACAAGTACCCATGGACACAATCATACGACAAGGGCAGGAGAACTTATTATTT
This sequence comes from Lipothrix lubbocki, assembly GCA_034696945.1. Lineage (NCBI taxonomy): Eukaryota > Metazoa > Arthropoda > Collembola > Symphypleona > Sminthuridae > Lipothrix > Lipothrix lubbocki. Next base: position 29,901 of record JAQGAK010001449.1, on the reverse strand, counting down.
GCGAGTTAAGAAAGTCCAAAAATCGTCGTTGATTCGTATTTGTTGCCCTCATGAGATACTGTGGGTTAAGTAGAAGCAATTAGATTACAGTGAATGAGTCCAAAGGAAAACCTGTAAATAAATATTATATAAGCAACAAAATCATAATTTTCTGAGACTATTAACGAATGAGGAAATGTGATTTAAAAAATCAAAAATAGAATGTCAAATATATCTAATAGTATATCTATATCGAATATCTAATAGTATTTATTCTAGTGGTAGATGTTTTGTAAATAAACACAGTAAATAAAGTCAAGTAAACGAGCCTAAATTTCTTAAATTTGTAAAAAAACGGGAAATTGTTATTTAAATAATTAAAGTTCGAACAATTGTGATTTGTGATGCTTTTTCTCAAGTGTACCTAATCTGTTACAACTTATCGTAAATAAAAATGGCTCAAATATGGGCGCATCAGGGTGGGAAAACTATTCACGTACTTCTCCAAACCTTGACTGTTCCAATACTGCGACGAAGTCCGCCTTTAAAGTTCTCGGATGCGACCACATTGTCTAAAAACATATATAAATAGTAAGAATAAAGTTAGTACTCAGCATATATGTATATACCATTATTTTGTAAATTAATAAATAGATTAACACTACCTAACAAATTATTCCGTTGTATGATTGTATTCTTATTGAATGTTTAGACATATTTCCAAACCTCCTTTGGCAACTTTATTCATCAAATAATGGAGCTCTTTATACTATTATTTCATAAACAATAAATATGATAAAATCTTCCAGAACATATACTCTATACGTTTAAAGTTTAATTTAAATACAAAAAGTATATAGTTGATAAATGGTAGTATAGATCGACATAAACGGGTACACTCTGCTTTTCCATTTGGATCTACTATCACAAATTATTTAAATTCGCCGTAGTTCAGCCCCAAAATTTGACTAACATTATTAAGGGTGTAAAGTTCTTGCAGTTTCGGCATTTCTTTTTAAATTTTTCACTGCGAAACAAAATTGTCTAAGGAGTCACAAATTGCTTCAAATGGATTACAATATCAAAACTAACAATAGCATGTTAGGAAGGTTAGTTAAATGACTAAATAATTATTGTTTATGTTCAGTATATACGAATATCCGCGAAATACAATGAAATTCATTATTTCTTGTTAATAAATTATGAGCCTATAAAACAATGATTTGTCAGGGTCGCTCGCGACAATCCAAGTTTGTCCCAGCTCACTACTTCGACCTGGAGATAGTAGCTCTGGGAAGCGCAACAGACAAAATATATATTTTTCGCAGTAATAATCCAACTCACAATTCAACATCCCCTTTGACAATCCTATAACAAACCAGCCGTTTATCACTTCAACCAAATCACACGTCCTCAGTTTCAACTCACACACCAGAAAATTATCCACTTATCCACACTGCCACGGCTGTATCCCTAAAAACACCAACACACGCACAAGCTCAATTGCTTGCGGCACTCAATCTCTCTCTCAAGTCCCAATCCCCAGTGACGCCTTCACCACGGTCTCAACGATACTCCAACTTATTAGTTGGAGTGCGTCTCACTTGGAGTGCGCATCAGCTGGGGCGCCGCGTAACAGAATCATAACAATAATAATAATGACAATAATAATAATGACAATAATAACAATACACAGACACATTCATACTCCTATATCATAACCGACCTTGACAAAGTTTGTTCCACTTCAGGGCTGACGACTTCACCTCTGGCGTGTATTTGTCCGTGCTTGTTTCCCACAGCGAGATTCAATGGATTTATAATCTGCAAAAAATATTATTTACATCAGAATACATTATTTCCATACTCACTCCAATATGTATTGTCAATAGGTCTATAGAACAATGATTTGATCTCAAGTTTGTCCCACTTCAGGGCGGACGATTCTACTTTTCCTGTGTTTCACCTACTCGTTCACCACTACGAGATTCAAAGGATATATAATCTGCAAAAATTGATGAATTCAGTAACTACATGATTTCCAAGCTCGCGAGTCTAGTCAATGAGCTTATAAATAAATTATTATTTCAGCTGCATCATTACAGAATACAACTGCAAAACTGTATGTAAAACTGCTTCGATGTCATGAGTGTTTTGTATCCTTTCTACATCGGTTCTACTAAAATTTTGACTTACCAAATCGTTACTGTCACCGATTTCCCTTACTTCAAGTAGCCACTTCCAATGTCCCCCACAAATTTGTGCTGAGTATAATCCGCAAGAGAACACCTATTTCAAAGTTCCACGCCAAGTCATGGGCATGGTGGTTCCTCATTTCCTTTCGGTTAGAATGCAAAAGTGTAAAATGTTTTACAGAAACCAATACTACAATTTAATCTGATATCATTGTTATTAATTTTACATTACATACATTCAATTCAAATTTTAATTATTTCATAAGACCTAGTATGAAGACGAGCTTATTTAAGTCAGGGATGAGCACGGGTAAGGGAACACCCCGGTATTTGGGAACAGGAACAGGACCTAACTGGGAACAGTTTCTGAAAAGTACCTAATACATTCTGAACAATTTGGGAACATTATTTTTGTACCCAGAAATTTGGATACAGGTACTGGACCAGGTCTAGGAACCCAAGCCTTTCCTGTTTGTGTTCCCATACAGGAACATGTCCACACTATGTAACAACAGGTCCACACTTTAAATATGTTTCGCGTTTGTTGCTATTTATTTCTAAATAACTAATGGTAATGTTCGTTTAACATGCTCATAAATAATAAATGGCCTGAGAGCAATAATTTTTATAGCGAAGCGTATTATAGATTTTCTCTTTTCGTTTTACTGTCTTGTGGTATGAACTCCTCCTTCGGCGCTGATCCGAAAATGAATATAATTACACACACAGGCTCTAATTGGTGTAAATTTGTGCAATTAGGTTTAATTCTTCAAAAAACCCACATTTCTCTTTTAACCAAAAAATCTGTTTTTATCAAAAAAAAAGTTTTCTGCTCTGATTTTGCTGAAGCTTGGTTATCATTTTAGTTAGAGCCGAATTAGTTGAACTGTTTCGAAGTTACCCTGGTCTTTAGACTAAATTTTTCGATTTTGCTGGAACTTGGTAAACCAAGCTTTCAGGCATAGAGTTGGGATAATAAAGAACGCAATTAGTTAAAACTTTCGGTGTTACCTGGGGTTTTAACCAATTCTTCCGATTTTGGAGAAACTTGGCATAGGCACACTGCAGGCATAATGCTGGGATCATTTAAAATTTGGGCCCAATTAATTGAAACGTTTCGAAATTTCTCGGCTACTCTATGCAAAACCGGTAACAATGGAAGAATGTTAGAAGAATTAAAGCCGTGGTTAGTAATATACTACATGCATTATAACGTATGACGTTCTACAACGCATTAAGTACATAAATCTATGTATTATCAAGGAGTATATAATATAATTTATATTATCTACTCCTTGTGTATTATACAATAATATTCTGATAATATCTTAGGTAGGCATATTAGTAGTGACAAGTGACAACTGCCCAAATACAGGACATTTAAGTATTCCGTGAGGTTCCTAGCCCCGTTGATCCTTAGAACATTTGCACCCCAGTATACTTGAATGAACCCTTCTGCACACCGCTTCGCTAATTGTAAGTAGTCATCGATTTATCGATAGCAGTTTTCAGAAATTGAAATATTGCGACTTTTTTGTCGGGTAATGGTTTTGCTGTAAAATGCAGCGTCGTGGCGTTAATTGTTAAAATTGAACACTAACTTACTAAGTAAAATGAAAGAAACCAACAACCACTCGGGGCAAAACGAATCGGTGCGTATGGTGGGAGATTCAAGAGACGATTTGAATCTGAAACGTCCTAGTCTAGTCCTGAGTCCAGTCCAGATCCTGATCTGATGTCCTGAAATTGAAATAGTACAATATTGTATTCTTCATATGTTAAAACATTTCGTGGAAGTTTGAGATTGTTGTGCGTTTTAAACCATTTAAGTGTATAATTTTAAGCTTTAGATTGGAAATTAAAATTTAATAAAGAATTTGAATTTCTAACTTATGTAAAGATGCCACCAAAGAAAACCAAGTTCGTTAACATTAACGCTGTGGATTGTAATGCGGCTTTACTTCCAGGTAGGAATACTGTAAATGAAATTACTATGAATACGTTTAAAAAAATTTAATTATTAAATTTTTGAGGATGGTCAGTAATTTGAATTTGTTTTATACAAATATTATTTTAATTCATAGGTAGGCACCGCTGCGATTGTCAGGCTACTAAACATCCTTTAATCAACAATTGTCTTTCTTGCGGGAGGGTCGTTTGTTCTCAAGAAGGCAAGGGTCCGTGCTTTTGTTGTGGTGATTTAGTGAGTGTTTTTGCATTAACTGTCATGGAAATATATTTCAATTCAGTAACTAAAAAATGGAACCACACGTGTTAATGATTCCTCCATTTTATAGGTGCTCACCAGATCAGAAAGGTACAGAGTATTAGAAGGAAATTCAAGGAAGACCCAAGATTTGGTTGCTAAATATAGTAAACTTCCTCGACCTCAAGATGATGTTGCTTCGAAGAAAGACAGTGCTGTTTCTCAAAAGGAAAAATTATTGGAGTATGATCGAACGAGTGCTCAACGAACGAAAGTAATTGATGATCAAGCTGATTACTTTGCTGCTGAAAGTCCGTGGTTGTCACCTGAAGAAAAGGAAGCTTTGCGTAAAAAGGAAGAAGCTTATAAGGAGATGAAAAATAACTTGCGAAAAAAAACTAAAATTACAATTGATTTTGCTGGTATGTGCAATATAAATTTTAACTTAGTGTTTGTAAAAACACGCATTCACGGCGTTGTTTGAGAAGAAATTTATATTATTACAGTAATTTCCTGGGTTAGGTGAAAATATAATTAACTAATAATGTGGCTACATACCAAGTTTATTTACCGATATTTATTACACATGTTGATATAGGTCGAAGAATTATTGAAGAATCCCCAGAACTTCCAAATTTAGAAGATTTTAGTGTCTACAGTGATTCTAGTGTTCAGATGCGTAAAAATATTTCGAGAATGACTTACGATGCGACAAAGGAGGAACGACAAGAAAGAATCCATGAAAATCCCCAGGTACACAAGCAATTATTGTTTTGATGATGGAATTTTTATTCGTGTATTTTCTGGACAATCAGTAATTGTTTATTTTTGGATCTCAGTTTATCGGACAGCTCGAAAAAAGACAGAAAGATAGTAGTGCCAATGTCCCGGTTCTATGGAGTAACCGTATCCAGGATGCTGAGCTGCAAGAAATGGTGGATGTAGGAAACTGTTTATCTATTTTACAACCCTTTGCTACTTTGATTGTTGATGGTATTAAAATGTAAGCAAACTCAAGGATTCTTTCTTTTTAATAATTTTATTAATTACACAAAGTGTAAGATTAATGATGTAAGGTAAATTGATTTTTTGACAAATAATTTTTAAAATTCAACATCCCCAAACATAAATTGCACATGAAATAAATTAAAAGATATTGGAGTTAATAAAATATTATTAATTTATTATTAAATGATATTTGCTTTAACTAAAAGTATTAAACTTTTGTGTTTATTTGTAGGTTTGAAGGTAGATCTTGGTACACACCTGTTCGAGGACGATTGTGGATTTGCGCAGGTAACAAGGTGCCTACTCAAGAAACAATTGACCAAGTCAAAATTCTGTATCGACATATTGTTGGAGACGTGGATTTTCCTGTAAACTATCCCACTGGATGCCTTCTGGGATGCGTCGACTTAATTGATTGTCTTCCACAGGAGGAGTATTTGCAACTTTACCCCCAGGGAGAAATTTCAGACCCTTACGTGTGGGTTTTAGCTAATCCAAAGAATTTGCCTTTCCGATTGCCTATTCAGCCCAAGTCTAAAATCTGTAAGTGTTCTCTTTCGTGAAGAACTTATTTTTGTACGTTTGGTTTTATTTCAAGAAACCATTCAATGATTCAATATTTGATTACGGTGTGACAATTTGAATGTTTTAATATTTCCAGTCAAAATGGAGATGCACGTGCACCAAGCTGCCAAACGTGCGTTGAAGTGAAAAGAAACCGACGTTAATGGAAATTTAGGCAGTATACTGTATTAGAGGTGTTGGTACATTCCCGTTGGAAAAAATGTAAATTATAAACTAAACCCAACAATTATACTCGTTTTGTATGGATTGAATGCTTTGTATTTAAGTAGCATGGAATGATGTGATCAAAATAATTAGTTTATCATCCTAAAGCTTTATGAATAAACAGCGCGCCTAATATTTTCAGATATACATGTTGAGGTACATATTTCTAAAACGCATACAATTTATTGGTAACGATTATAGCACCAAATACAATGAGATCGATTGATCATAAACTACTGCAAAAAAATATTAAATGTCGTGTAACCGGGAGGAGGTCCCAATATGCCAAGCGATCAAGGTATTGAAAACTGTTCTGCGATATCTTTTATAAGTTGTGTAAGGATTTTCCATCTGCAGACACACTACATTGATGTTGTAAATAATTTATTGTTGATATTGTGTGGCTTACGGTGAGACATACACATACTTGCACATCAATACCTACTTGAGTCTTTAGGCCAACAACGTGAAACCATTACTTCATTCACTTAAATATATTCTACAAAAGCTTGGCGTACATATCACTTAATTCAAATTAATTATTAATTATTTTACATCTATTTAAGTATACCAACGATACAGTCAAGTCAGAATAAAAGAAATTAAAAACTAAATACGACGGTGATATCTTCTAGGAGGAACCAAAATAGCAAGTGGATACATATATGAACTAATACCAATATACACAAACAGCCTCTCAACCGGTCCCTTTAGTTGAAGTAAAACTTGTCAGTTGGATAAAAATATAATAACTAGAGCTGACTTTTAAAACGGTGCAGTACTCGGGAGATAATTGCCGGCAAGTACATCAAGCAAATCGTATGAAAATTTAAACACTGATCTTAAATATTGTGGCAATTGCAACGCAAGGCAGGACTAACAGAGAAGCCATTGAGACAAAAGCTGCTCCGCTTGTTTGCTTCGCAGGAGGGTCGTGAATTGCTTGACAGCCGATTGCTTTCGACACTTGTTTCAGCATAGATGTGACTAGATTTTCTGGAGTTGAGTCATCACATTTTTTAAGCCCTTTGCTAGAACAACCATGAAGCTGCTTCAATGATCTGAAATAAATCATTAAGTAAATAAAATAAGTCATTCGCATTTTGTAAATCGTTGTGAAATAATGTTACAGAAACAGTTTCTGAGAAACTAACATACCTGCAGATATCGTCCTCACTGGGAAGCTGCTGTGAGCTAGAATGTTCCTCGATTTCGTTCTTGAAATCATCCTCAAAACATTGTTGAACTTCTCTTCCGTATGATTCCAAGCATCGCATGCCACCGTCAGCAAAGAACACTGTGAAAAGCAGTTTTCATAATTATAAATGTGTTTTTAATTATATAAAATTACGCATAATTATATAAAAATACGCATAATAATGTACGTACAGTTTCTAATTAAAGTGCAATTTAAGCTGCATGTCACAAGTGAGTAATTGAAATTGAGATAATATAATAATATGCTACGAGAAAATCTGAAAGTGAACTCACATGCAATTTTTTCTCCATCCTTTTTTTCACCACAGAAGAAATTGACCATACTGTCCATCACAAGCGTGACCTTGTCACCCTTGGCCCAGCAATCATCAATAGCGTCGATGATTTGCTTCATACATTTCTTTGCGACGGGCCACTTTTTGCACATGTTATGGAACACTTCATCCAGTTTTCCATTTGGGATAGCATCCCGGATATCCTCTTGGAGTTCTGTATTGTTGAAATTTTTGTCCATACAAGCCGCAATGTCGGTCTAAAGAATTTTTAAAAAAATTATCTAATATAATATTACATAATAATAATAGATAACAATAATCCAGAAGAACTACACATTCTAACTAAACTTACATATATGCTCTCATCGATAGTTTTATTCGGACAGTAAATTTGAATTTGTTGGATGAAACTGTCCACCACAATTTGATTTGGTCGTTCGAAACTTGAGAGTTTCTCTGTTAGACTGTCGATTTCCTTCTGAACATCTCGATTTCCAGATCCGAGAATAGAATGGACTCCTGGGAAGGTGATGGACAGGACTGTCACGAAGACTACACAGCAACCCCACCCGTACATTTTGATTGCCTGTAACAAGCAAAGACAAAAATATTAGAATACAAAATTGCCATACAGTTATAAATGCAGCTAATGGCTATTTCGCTCCTGAAAAATCGAAATTTAGGAACTATTTTAATCCGTTATGCTGAAATAATACTATCCGTTTAATTGCTGTATTTTCCTGCATTAAATTCCTAAATTCTACCACAATTTATTTATCAGCAGCAATATTATATTTCATACACTAACACCAGTAGGGCAACTTGCATGAAACAACAGGCGCAGCCAAAAAATATATATGCGAATAATTTCTGAGTTTGCAGTATTACTTAATTACTACAATATTGATATACAAGATATTAAATTAAAAGCGTAACATGTCGACCTGCGGTTGCAGAGTTGTTACAAACCCAAAGAGCAAACTGGCACGCTCAATTCTTTAATTGCAAACCGCAAACCAACAACAAGCACCACAATCGAATATCCGGGCGATACACAATTGTGTTATCACGTTATCAGTTATCACCCATATAGGAATTCGATTATAACTTCCCTAATCAAATTATCTTTTTATCTCTTGCAACTGTTGTTTTTATAGGTATTCTGTATTTATCCAAACAAAGTTCATAGTGATATACGCAAGATTCTTGATAAGATATAGCTATCCGCACGGGTCCAGGGTTTCAAAGGTTAACTTTTAACTTCATCCGAGAGCCAAAAGCCAAAATATCTACGCAGACCACAGGCAAATTATCTTTCAATAACGGGTTTCCTACTTTTTCCTGCACGTAGTTCAGTCAAAAATAAAATATTACAAATTAATGTGAAACTAAATTAATAAAATTTCTAAAATTTAACAAAATACTTATATTTCTAAATTGTAATATATAACCCTTTGCTACGTTTTTCATTCCAAATTCTTACCTCTACGTAATTTTGTATCACTTCTCTATTTTGTACTCAACTCTGCCTCTATACTCTTTGTATTGCATCAACAATATTAAATCAAATTCTTAGCATTTTTTGTTGTTTGGGGTTATTATTTCTCAATCAAACCACAATTAACCTTTCAAGAATGAAGAAATGTACAAAAAAGAGCTACTACAGAGTGGAGTACATTACGCTTTTTCTTCCAATTCGAAGGTACAAACAAGGTACTTTGTATTTTGTATTGTTCAACTTCGTTTGAGTGACGATTTTGTAAGTTATATTTTTGTATTTGCAATTTGCAAATATTGTTAAGTATTTTAAAATGCCAAGTTTTTATAAAAACTGACACAAAATTAATATGGAAATTGATTATACGGGGTTGGCAGACGACTAAATCGTCGTGTCGCTTCCTTTAAATTATTCTGTCAATATTCCGTAAATGCAAAAAAACTGGATGTTGTTGTGTTCTAACGATCGACGCTAAAAGTTTCGCAATTACACAGCCACGTCCTTTATAAATAATAGAAAGACGAAGTGTTCAGCAAAAAGTTCTGATGCCCGCCGACGTAATATTTCTCCCCGAACCGAACCCCACCAAGCCACCAGGAACTGCTTAATACATAAAATCCAGTGGTTTCTACCCGAACCGGACCGACCTTGACTTTCTTCTTCTTAAATTCTTATATTTGTATTCCCGTCCCGTGTAGAGTTTATGTATGTATAGAAGTATAAATAAAAAGGGAAACCTACAAGATCACTAGATGGCACCGAAATTGTGTCAAAAATTGACAGAGCTACTGATAAACCACTGGATTTTTGACTATTTCCTCCCGGAATCAAAAACCAGAATATAGTTTATTTTAGATTATTTTCATACCGGTAGCCGTCAAATAAAATGTGTGGTAAATAAAAATTATTAATAAATGAAGCACCACAAAATTATTGTGATACAGCTAAAATAGTAAATTCCAGGTAATTCCAAGGCTTCCCGTGAATTACAATACAAAAGTATACTTCACCAATGGAAATATACTTGAATTCAGCCAAATTAACTTCTAGGAACTCTTATTAACTTGCGTACATTCTTGTATAAGTATAATAATGATAATAATAAAATAGTCTCACGTTTTCCGAATCCAATTAAACACTGTGAATAGTTAGTTTAGGCTTATATTATAGACAGTCAAGCTTGCTCGGAGGACTGATTCACACTGTGCAGTGCTTAGGCTTTAATAATATTTTTTGCTTAATATTGCAAGGCTTATGCTTATTGCATGAAGTACTGAAGTATATGAAGTTTGAAGTCCTGCAAGCTCAAGTAAATGCACATTTCCGTTCCCATAAAGTGATTTCAGGATGTATGTACATATTTAATGTAAACTGTAATAACTTTGCAAAGCACAGGCTCTCACGCTGAAGGGTGAGGAATATATAAAATAATGTGAGTCATTGAGATATCATTTTACATAAAGCTTAAACATTAACATTATTATTCACGTTCAGATATGATAATACTTGTGAAGTATGAAGTACTAAAGTACGTAAATAGCAATAAGTTCCTTACACACACTACAGTATATCTCTCTAATCTCTATACTTACAGCTTTTACAGCAATTAAAATTCGCATATGAACTTGTGTCTTTGAAATTTGAACGCTCTGGTGAATTGACTAAAGTTTGAACAACAGTATTGAAATTAATGTCATAAATAATAATAGCTTTGCAAATAAATATGGAATAATACATTAGTAAGTCACTGGAATCGCTCGCTTGTCGCCCCAAAAACGTTTCCGAAAACGTTGCCAATACGTTCGCATTTTGCAAAATATAAGGGTAGTCCCTATTTGTATCATGAATGGAGCATGGAACATGTCTGACTTTCAGTCGTTGGACTCCAAATGATTCAGCGACGAAGTGTTAAAATATGTTGTTTATAGTAGCAAAACAGTTTATGTAGGCGTTTAATGGATAGAAAAGTTTAGCCTTTGAGCTGCTTGACATGATTTTAAGAAGAAGGAGGATATTATATATTGGTTGTTTGATGTTTGTTTTTCATGTGTTAAAATTAAAAGAGTAAATTGATAAACACAATCGACAATATACATTTCATTCATGTACAGATAATTATACGTACGTGTATAAGGTATCGATTATGTCCAGTCATGAAGTTTATTGCGCATAAAAACCGGTGTATCTTATGTCTTGTCCGTATCTTGTTGAATGTTGAAAGTCTGAGAATATAGTTAATTGCTATATTATTTCCCTCTGCTATATCGTTATTATGAGGTTATTTATTTATTAAATACTCTCAAACGGACTTAATTTAAATATTCACTACATAAATAACTATAATATAATAAAATACATTGTTGTTGAGTATTGTATACTTATAGAGACAGCTAAACCTAAACAAATGAATTCGACGACAAAACAACAAAAAACTTGCTGCTGTATTCTGGCATTGGTGGATTTTGAACTGTTAAATTTAGTATGGTTTAATATCTTAATATCATTAATAAATAGGTATACACATCCACAATTTCCACAAGGTGAAAATTCTGACAATATTTCTCAAGTTTAAAGTCCATACATTCTAATTTAATTTACAGCGTGGTCATACATATGCATTTATTTAAATGATTGTTTTCCCTAAAAGCAATTTCTATATCGAAAACAACAACGGCTTGTTGAACCTGTCAACATGGTTGTTTTTTTTTGTATTTAAGTATACTTATAGTCCTTTAATCCGTTGAATTCCCTTTTAGAATTTTGAAGTAAATAAAATATGTATTAAATGTTAATGTTTCATTATCAAATGTGTGATGCATCAACAATAGCGTTTTATTATAATATCTGATTTCCACAGTTTGCAGTTTGCACGCACAAACCAACAAGGCTCATTCATCAATGTTGACGCTTTCTATTTGCTTATTGTTTATTTTGTTGCATTGCAACCGCAAAGTTTTTCGTGAGTGTGCTGCTGCTTATTTATGAAAAAATCTAAACGAAGGGCACTGCTTTGCATCTTTACATCTTTGTTAATGGGCTACTTTTTGTTGGTTAAAAACGTGATTTGAAATCTTAGTTTTTATTTTTATTTTATGCTATGTATGCATCTTCATTGTATAAAGTATAAGATTGTAACTATACGGTGCTATACCAGCTAATAGCTAATAATTGCTTCCCTTATGCGAATATTAAAGGTTTTGATTTCATTAATCTTGCAGCAGAGGCTAAATACTTAATGCATTTATGTGCAAATCATATTTTACATGAATGTAATAGCTATACTTATAGTATGCAACTCTAATAGAAAATAGTTCAAATTTTTCAATGTTTCAACGTGTAAATGTGTGTAAAATAAAAATATAAAATTTCATAATACAAACTAAAAAATATATAATTAGATACTATACAAGGGTAAACTTCATACCTGCAATAGTTGGAAAATTGCCACTGCCAAATAGAGCTGTTCAAGTGTTCGTGATGGTGCAGGAAATGAGTACAACTTGAAGCTTAAATTTTTACTCAACAATCGCTAATAAATTGACAAATTCATTAAAAAAAATCTCTGCTTTATTAATATGTTTCACCGTTCACGTTTACAACAAACTTTAGCCTTAATTTAAGTATGCCGAAGTATACACTTGGAGTTGGACAATACCTTTCCTCCTGCACAATAAAGTCCCTACCACATTATGGTCTAATTGACCAGGGTTAACGTATAAAGTCAAGAGAGCAAAAGTTCTAAAGTGCAATTACAATTTTTTATGTATGCTGACGTAGAGAAACAAAGGGTTGTGTATCACAATTGCTCTTAAAATAAACAAATGCGAATATATGATGATTGTGAAGGCATCATTGCGACAATGTGTTCAAATTTTCTGTACACACAGCCACACTTTGAAGACCCGTGAGGCGAAGTATAAATTGACAGTGGTGAATTGTCAAGTGGATAATAATTGAGCATTATTTCAATTAAGCCCTGACTGCTGTTGCATTATCGTAACCAGTAACTCCGACAAGCTTCGATGGCCTTGCAACACTTCCTAATTAACAATGGGTCTATACTTGTAATGTAATTGTGGATTGTGACGAAACCAATTAAAAGATTTTTACCTACTGATAAGATCTGTAAGTATATCTTGATTTAATTATAACTCGCGTATTATTGTCTTTAACATAATATACAGATACTTAACTGTATAATCAAACCATGTTGGTAGCCCGATAAGTAGTTATTAATAACTATAGAGCTCTTTTATTCCTACCAATTATGAACGCATCACATTTTAGTATTCTTTACAGCTGTTGGCAGATACAGATACAGATTGTATGGTTGCAACGAAGTTTTTAATGTTTCTTTGAAAGTGTACGTACCTATTATAAGTATGTATGTATAGTAAATTGCGATAGGTAACTTCGTTTGGATTTTCAGAATTAAGTTAATAAAATATTTAAAAAATAAATGTTCTGGCCTTATAAATTATATATTCAGTTCATTCATCGCAAAATATAATAAGCTTTGTGCTTCTGTGCACGTCAAAAATAAATCATAATATTGGATCGACTCAATTGAGATGGGGCAATGCGAAATTCCACCAGGAATTTTGAGCACTTAGTAGTAAGTATATTCACTACTTATGTACTTACGAATAGAATAAATTCAACTTGCAAAAAACAGTACCATTTGATTACCAAATGCTTAAGGTGACAACATTTAGGAACTGCATTTGAGCCATTATGAGAACAGAAATAAGAGGATTGTCAGAATTAATAAGTATAGGAGTTGAGCTCCCTAAATTGATTTTCTTATAGTGTAAGTATGCATGTATCCGATGTATCTATGAATTCTAAATTCAGATAGCGAAACTGCAATATTGAGGATGGATGTAGATCTATTGAAGAAATTCACACTTTGAGAACATAACAAATTGAAAGCTCGTTTTAATTATTGTCAAGAATATTCTACTACAGACAACAGAATCACAGCAAAGTTTTGAGGAAGGAATGTGACAAAATTAATGGAACAACAGAAGAAACAAGAAATGAAACAAGAAAGACAGTTCCACAAGAAAAATGAAGGAAAACTTTAGAAGAGTCCTTCGACTTCTTCAGTTTCAGGATCCAAATCAACGTCATAAATGCATGGACGAGTAGGTAATCCGGGCATGAAAGACATCTACAAAATTTGGACGCACATATGATAAAATAATTAAATTTCTAAAACCAGAACTCGTAAAACGTTTGAAGTTTATGGATTAATCTTACCGATCCGATCATTGGAATGATAAATCCAGCACCAATACTAGCTCGCACATCTCTAATAGGCAATACGAATCCCTTTGGAGCTCCTTTGAGGTTGGGATCATGACTCAAAGACAAGTGAGTTTTTGCCATACAAATGGGAAGATCATTAAATCCTTGCCTTTTGTAAGTCTCAACTCTCTTAGCAGCAGCCTCAGACAATTCAATATCGTCAGCACCATAAATTTCTCTCGCAATTGTGCGAATCTTGTCCTCAATGGGAATTGAGACGTCGTACAAAAATCTGAAATCACTAGGTTGTTGGCAAGCTCTGATCACTGCCTCTGCCAGATCTGTAGCACCCTGGCCACCTTTGGCAAAGTGCTCCGCCACAACGGTATCGAATGCTCCACTTTCCTGAGCAAGCTCCTGGACGAGTTCTAATTCTTTCCCTGTGTCGCTCCTATTTACCATTACACGGAAAAACATTATATGTAAATGTGAAAACCCATACAAATGCAAATATTATCTCGTAACCCAAAAAATCCCCACCCAAATCTATTTAAGGCAACAACCACCGGAACTCCAAATTTCTTCACAGATTGTATTTGCTGATGAAGATTGGCGTGCCCAGCGCGAACCATATCCAAGTTTTCCTATAGTTCCAATAATGGTAAAAATAGTAAAAAGTAAGGTAATGGGTTGACCTTTCATGAAATTGAATATTCTCAATTTTATAGAAGCTTACATGCAAGTACTCTGGAGGTAGCAGAGCTCCCGGGGTTACATTGGATCCACCGCCATGAAGTTTCAAAGCTCGAATGGAAGCGACAATAACTACAGCAGACGGAGTTAGCCCGGAATAACGAGTTTTGATGTTCATAAACTTTTCCATTCCTATACATTTTGTTCAACAATCATTTATATTAATAATCTTAACTTACTTTGATAGACCTTAGTTGTTTGTTGAACATTGACAAAAAGCTCATCCTTACCAATATCAGCTCCGAAGCCAGCCTCAGTGAGGACATATCCATTTTCCCCAACAAGCTTCAAAGCGATTTTGTCTGCAAGAATGGACGAGTTACCATGAGCAATATTAGCAAATGGACCTGCATGAACCAAAACTGGAGTTCCTTCCAGCGTTTGCATTAGATTAGGACGAATCGCGTCCTTCATCAACACAGTCAATGCACCGCTAACTCCCTGTCAAATAAAAAATTACGTACATGGTACCAATTTACATAATCATCAACCACAGTCGTCCATTTTTAATTCCTAATTGAAAGAAATTAAAAAGACAAAGCAATGACTTTTGTCAATTCAACATAATTGACTACTCAGCGTAAAAATAATGCTTTGTATCAAGTGTTAAGTACTAAACTGATTAATGTAATGTAAGAGACAATGAATCTTGTACTGTACTTATAATGCTCATTACTCAAATCGAGGTCGAGAGCATAATATCTATAGTTACGTTTACGTAGTTACGTTACACATTACATCTGCTTACCAAATCTTCAGCAGTAACAGGATTTCCTTGTCGGTCAGAGGCAACAACCATATTTCCTAACCGCTGACGCATATCCCTCAAATCAGTTGTAAGCGCTAATATAGCCATGATTTCACTGGCTACCGCAATATCAAACCGGGTCTTTCTCTCGTGACCCTTTTCCGTATCAGACTGGCCAATAGTGATTTCACGCAAAAATCGGTCGTTTACATCAACAACTGTTGAGATACAAAATTAAAATACAATACCAAATTAAATTTATAAAATTTTAATAAAATCTGTATAATACATAACTACAACCTCTATTCCAAGTTATTGTGTCCGGATCAATATCTAATCTCGCAAACCGCTTGCGCTCCTCAGGAGTTAAGTCAGCTGGATTCGTTTTTTTAATTCCCAGTTTGGTGAGCCTGTTTATCTAATTAAGCATTTGGAAACAATAGTGGTACTGTTAGAATTAAAATTCATACATAATAATAGTGGTAGGTAGAATTAGATACATATAAAATACGGAATCCCAAGTATTTACTTGAATTTTGGAAAAGGTTTGAACACCGTTCTTCTTAGGCACAAGTCGGTTGAACAAAGGCTCATCTTTTTGAGTGGCTTCATGGAACATGCGTGCATCCAACTGGGCAGCCAGAAGATTGTTGGCAGCAGTGATCGCGTGAATATCGCCAGTCAAATGCAAATTAAAATCTTCCATGGGAATGACTTGTGCGTACCCACCACCAGCTGCCCCACCTGAGGGAATGAATAAATTCAGGTTGGTTATACAGATCGAATGTGGCATGTGTACATACATATATGTTACTACATGCATACTTGCTTAAGCTATACTATTACAGGTAGAAAAAAGATCATTCATTTATATTATATCGCATTTTAACCATTAACGGGTAAGTTTTTATATTAACCTTTGATTCCAAAGGTAGGTCCTTGTGAAGGTTGACGAACACAGGCGAAAACATTTTTCTTCAAATGAGCTCCAAGTGCTTGAGCCAACCCGATCGTTGTTGTACTTTTGCCTTCCCCTAGAGGTGTCGGAGTGATGCTAACGGAATTGATTAGTTAATAAAATTTATAATAAAATGTCAGAATGTATATATATTCCATACATATATCATAATATCATATTACATAAGTACATCTTAATTATCCAGAGATTCCAAATCAATAACAGTAATATGCAACATTGCTTACCCAGCCACACAAACGTATTTTCCGTCGCGGTGACGACCTAACCTCTTGAGCACATCTAAAGAAATTTTGGCTTTTTTGTTCCCATAAAGTTCTAATTCACTGGGAAGAATCCCAACCTCTTCGGCCAAGATAGCAATGTTCTTGGGAGTTTGTGACCTCGCAATCTGAATGTCACTGTGTTAGATGTATAAAAATATTATTTATCTCGTTTTGCATATTGCCGTAGTGGTTTATCAAAAGCATTGTTTGGAATACCTACATACTTAGTATGTCCCCCATGTTCGTATTTACAACTATTATTATTAACATATAAGCTCGCAGAGCATGCTTGCAAATTCCCTTGTAATCCAGATTAGTTCAGGTTCGAATTCAGATTTGAGCTATACATGAAAATCCGGGATTCGAAAATGATTTTTAATCTAGATTAAAGCTTGGTGATCAAACATCGATGGCGCACAAACATTAAACGATGACTACTATCAAAGAGCAGGTAATATTGTTAGTAGTGTAGTGATAAAAAGGCCACTCAAGGATTAGTGGTTTTATATTATTATAGTGAACAATTTAACCGGCATTTCATATGAAATAAATGTATCGATTCTTTCAGCGCTTAATTTTATGCTAGCAACTAGAATTTATTGAATATATAACAAGCAATATTGAACACTGATGTAATACAATTTTTTTACATCATCAACCAACAAGATGAAAAAACTGACAAAACCAAACATTCAGCAAACGGAAAGTGTTTGGATGTAGGTAAATTACCAGCCACCGTATTAATGTTACATTCATTATATTTAATCTGAATTAGCCCGCGACTTAAAAATTGAATACATAATAAAATTTTGTATGTATGAAATTGACATTAATGAAAATCAAACTACGGCACCCCGGCCACATATGACATTGAGCAGATCTTTTCTAAAAATATAGCTTATTACATCAATGAAAATATCGGTCATGAAACATGAACAAATAACATTTTTGATGTCGTGCATATTGCTCATATCTTACGTTGGTACGGGATTTTGGACATTCAGAGACAGTGGCTTTAAGTTCCAAGCTGTCTTCTCTTCTCCTTTCAGAGACTTAAGAGCACCAAGAACAGTGTTTTTCATTAACATGCAGACAGTCATGGGACCAACACCACCGGGAACAGGTGTAATATGACCGGCTACTTTGCTTGCTTCTTCGTAAGCAACATCTCCTACCAGGCGCTGACCAGACTTCTTGGTGGCATCTGAAAAAATAAAAGTAGTATTACTGTAACATTTTGTAAATAATTGCACACTAGTTCTAACTCAGAATCAACCCAAAACAAACATGCCATCTTAATTTACATGTAACTTTCAGTAGCACGAAATGACAAGTATACGTACGTGACTAGTGACTATGCAAGTACACCTGAGACCTCATGTAAGCACATGCAATAATCTATCATCTAGATACATTTCAATAGGTACAGATACCATCACAGAAGCTACAGCTTTCCATTAATTTACAGATAAATACACGCAACAATTTATTCTTACAACAAATATAGCTATTCAGATTGTAAACAGCAACAAAAATTCAAAGAGACCCACCTGGAATGGCGTTAATACCACAGTCAATTACAACCGCTCCAGGTTTGATCCAGTCAGCTTTTACAAGTTCAGGTTGGCCAATGCCAACGACCAAAATATCAGCAGCTCTACATTCTTCAGCTAAATTTTTGGTTCTTGAGTGGCAAACGGTCACTGTGGCATTATTCCACTTTAATAATTCAGACACAGGTGTTCCTACGATCTTGCTTCTGCCGAGGACGACGGCCTTAGCACCCTCAATCTTAACGCCAGACCTGGAGCGGAAAAAAACTTGTATAAGTAAACAGATTCATTCAACCACCAAACTATAAAACTAATGCCAACACATTGCAGGATTATTAACTGTTCAAATGTGGCTACTTTCGGGGATTAAAATATTAGTAATTATTACCTCTTTATAAGCTCAAT
This sequence comes from Lipothrix lubbocki, assembly GCA_034696945.1. Taxonomy (NCBI): domain Eukaryota; kingdom Metazoa; phylum Arthropoda; class Collembola; order Symphypleona; family Sminthuridae; genus Lipothrix; species Lipothrix lubbocki. The sequence continues at coordinate 10,782 of JAQGAK010001449.1, read as the reverse complement.
GCAGCCAAATGGAGTACATGGCAGAAATCCTGACTTCAAGTCTCCGATAGCAACGCGACCTTCATTAATGGTGCAGAGCCTGAAATTACCCACAAACAATTTTTTTAAATACATTTAGCTAGCTGAGTAATATTTACCGTAAGGACGTAAAAGTTTCGCACACTAATTAATAATGGCTAGCTGGGCGAGAGATCAAGCTAATTACATCTAGAAAAACTTTGCAATGCGTAAAAAATTCCCCATAAAATTCCATTGTGCAATAATTAATACAGAAAACGTCATAACCTGGTTATAAAAAAGTAATGCTATATTTGGAAAAGTAAAAGTTGGGCAATAAGGTCAAATTAATGACATTAGAAAATCGTACCCATCAACATCCTTGGATGGGTCCACAGAATCAGTAATGAGATGGGAGTCAATTGGATTATCAGCATCTAAAGGCATCTGGACGATAATCCCATGAACTTTAGGATCACGATTCAGCTTGTCGAGCTCTTGGAGTAACTAAAAGAAATTGCGAAAGTATATATAAGTATACATAAATTACACAGCAAATGTCTCATATGAGCCGGTAGTGATTGCGTCACTAAAAAATAAAAAAATAGACTTGCATTGCATACATATATATTGTCATTCAAGTCCATATCTCTTTGCCAATAAAATTTTCATCAATAATATTAGAGTACAGCAATTTATTTTTACTGCCGAATTGATCTTGATTTCACACTCACCTCCACTTCGGTGATGGTACGGGGCAGACGAACGTGAGTTGCATTGATGCCAATATCACTAGCCGCCTTGATTTTCATACGAATGTACACATTAGAATCTTCTCGGCCACCAACTTGAACAATGGCCAAACCCGGGGCGAAGTCTGGGACAGTCTCCCTCACTCGACTGACTTCCTCCTTCAGCTGAAGTTGGATCTCCCTAAGGGTAAAACATCATTATATCATGATCAAATATCCAAGTTTATACCTCAATCAACGCCGGACCAGAGCTCTTATGACATGTAAAAAGTAAAACCACCATGCTATATTCACTATTAAATAATATCATCATTATTTATTAACTATTAAAATGCTATGAATTGATCCATGTCGTCAATTAATTAATATTATTGATTAAATTACAGTTTCGATTCTTGAAATCAACTTACTTCGACACTTGGGTTCCCGATAAGACTTGTGCCATCTTAATCTCAGATTTCACCTGGTGATGAAGACTCAAACGGGTATAATTGAGAGCTGTGGATATTTCAGCAGGCTTGGAAACCAGCAAAGATTGCTCCTTCACGATAATCCCTGGTCTAGTAAGGCAATGAGACGACCGTCCTGCAAGGAATCAAAGTCACAAAGTGATTAAAAATGTTTTATTTAGTTGCTTTTGAGCTAACAAGCCAACTCAGTTATTACTTAACAGTTAGGCCAGACGCAGCAGTAGCAACAACAACATACCTATAAGAGTTACAAGATATCCAAAAGTAAGGATCAGATTCAATGTCAACCGCTATAGTGTGTTTAATTCCACTATCGTGAGAATATTCCATGTACTATTCCAAGTACGTAGCATACAATCTTCAATATACTAATTTAACAGCAGAATTTATCAGTATGGAAGTTACCAAGTGTGTAAATACGTGCTTCGACTTTAATCGTATGGACGACGAGTATTTGTACACCGGTAAGCAGACACCCCCTTCGTCAACCTATCCAGTTCCTAAAACCACTTAATAGGAATAGGAAAGCATCCAGTTGAGCTCTCTGGACTCAAAAACATTGGAGCAAATGTACATCTTGCATTGCATCTATATACAAACTTTTTGTACTCTTTTAGTACTCCTGTACATAGATAGTATGCTGAACTTTTTGTACACACATACATACCCAAGTATTACACAACAACAGGTTTTCCACGCTGGTCGAGGAGCACGCTCAAGTGCTTGAACAGATGAAAGTTTATAATATTATGAAGCTTTGCCTTGAACGCAGTAAACTTCATATTAGTTTGACTCCACAACGAAAAGATACGGCATACTTCAATAACACTAACCATACAAGTATAAGAAATCATGAAATCACTATCAAAGCACAAACATAACAAACTTTATCTTCATGTCCAGCAGCATCTCATCCAGCATGAAAAAGTTTATAATATGGAAGCTCAGGCATCTCTTCAAGTATCATTTCAACAGTTATTAGTTATTACTCAGGCTTTGACTATTACACACAATAAGCCATAGGGAGGAAAAATATACAGAATTTGTTACAAGAATACAAGATGTACAATATTCATCCTATCTTTTAATACAGGGACCACTTTTTCTTCTACTTCTTTGAATGACCTTGACCGCCATGCAGACATTACTATTCCTCCAAAATTTGTGCTCGATATAGTTACTTAAACTACCTTCGCCAGTCACCAACATCTAATAATAAGTCATTCCATAATGTGTAATATCTCTATTTATAATATTACACTGGAGTATTATTATTATTTTTACTTAAAACTTACTGTATATAAGTAAATATAGCGAATGCCCTTGATTTCACTATGCCCCTGACATTATGGAAGCTCATGCATAATGTTTTCATCATTAGATTCCTTTTATTTACTTGATTTGTACATACTTGATTGGAAACGGAAACGTGATTATGCAATAATTAGAGCTCTTAATTTGCAATAATTGCATAATACTTGTTATTATACTAGGTATATTATTTTATACATGTAATCATGGAAGGAACCTTGCACAGCGTCCATCGACATCATCAGGGGAATTGTGAAATCATGGAAATGGAAACATAAAAAATTGTAGATTGTGCTCTGCAATAATATTTTTTACAACTGCAACAACTGTTGGAAAACATTTGATTCGCAGTAAATTACATACTTTGAGGTGCTACTCGCTGCAGATTGAATTACTGAAGATTGAAGAACTTCGTCTACTCTACAAGATTTATTTGTTCACCCTTGTTTTCCCAGAAGTTTAAAGTTGTTAAGATAAACGAGCAATAAGTAAATCAGATTAAAACTGGAAAGCACTCGTTACTGATACCGCATTTAATATTCCAGGAGATAATTTTTATGGAGCTTTTAAGAAAATCGTACGATATAGAAGAAGAGAATAAAATAAAATACATATTTATGGAACACATTTATTTGATTTATTACACATAAAATATGTGAGATGTATACAATTAATGATCCAACTTTTTAATTATACCGTACATTCAATATTTACGTCATTTAGAATTCTGCAAACGTTTGAGCCTGATCAAGGATGCTTGTCTGAGACGTTCTTAATTAGAATATTGAACTATCAAAATCAAATCTATATCTATCAAAATTGGACAAAATATCTATAAATATACATATTCCTACTTACTATCAAATTCCCTATAATAATTTAATTAAAATTAAACGAATTATTGTTCCTTTTTATTGATCAAAACTAAAACTAAAAATATTAATGTGTCGTATTCATATTCATTAATTGAATATTCAGGAATTAAATTTAAAAAAAATAGAAAATCAACAATAACAACAATTTAAACTGGGAAATTGCCTTAAAAAAACAACACACAAATCCCCAATTAAAGCATTTGGATTAACGAATTTTGGGAATTGGGACTCTTTATTTTTATTATTCAACTTTTAATTCAGTACCCACATCCCAATTATCGATACAATCGGTGACCGGTCAATATTCCATAATGACAAAGATAAAATTATTTAATAATTTAATATTGAATACAGTCTAGAAATCGAAACTCTGACGTTACGAGAGTTCGCATTCGAATATTTTTATTCTGCATTGAATTTTTTGTACAAAATTAGAAGATTTCGGATAACTTTGCTTAGAAATCCAAACGTTGTCTTTGTTTGCTACAACTTGCAAAAACTTTCTTTTAAGTACATATTTAACTTATTTAATTAAATAAAACTTTTAACTTACCGTTTGATCGAGGCAAAGTTGTTGAAAATCTTCTTGTGCCTCTGAAATCAATTGGATGAATCGAAATGTGGGTTTTTGAACGTTCAATAGCTTTGAAAACATTTTGAACGAATTTTGACATCTACGGAAATTCAGGAGTAAAAAAATAATAGTGATGAAGATGAAGAAATAAGAAATAGCAAAAATTATTTTAAATGACTAGAGTTTTAAGCACCGGGTTGTTTTATTGCTTTTTATTGAGATCTATATTTAATAACCATTAGGATGTAATTAATACAAGATAATAAAAGCTTTGTTTTTAAATTAAATTAGGCAATACTGATTTTTAGTAATTTCAGTGTTTCGTTAAATAAATAAATTCATTAATTTCTACGCGGTCAAAAAATCGAATCAAATAACCCGGTGCGTTTGACTTTTACAAAACTTCGTACCAAACGAGTTTATTTCCCCGATGGCAATCCGATTTCAATGGCAGATGCTGAACTTACCATGGTACAAAAGCTGTACAAGCTACCAGTGATGTAAATTCATGTGATCGCTCCACTACTCTACTCTACAAGCTACACAATTTCCACAAGTTTAATCATCTTGAAATGATGTGATTCTAAACTATATTGTTGTCTTTATTGTAGCACAGTTTGATTGTTGACAGTTGTAATAAATAAAAAAATAAAAAAAAAACTAATTTAAACGACTTGATGAGTATGAACTTTTGTATGAATACGGAACCAGATTAGGATTGTGATTTGCGATATGTCAGATGTAATGAAATTTGTAGTTTTTGTTGCTTTTAGATTTGATTAAATCTCGTTCTTCATCCATAAAATCATATGCGATGTACATTTTTTGACATCATAAGGATTCCCGAAGATTTTCCATGTCACCTCATAAAAAATGTTGTCCTAACACGCAAAATATTTTTATTGGCTATGAAGGATCACTCCACTAAAATTGCGTCTTGACAATTCAAGACCAAGACTACTAAAGTAAGCAAAGACGTCAATAGCAGATCAATATCGACAGCGAGTAAAAATAACAAAAATGACATGACGGCTGTATAGTTATAATAACTCTGATCATTTATTCATAAATAGGAATAATTTTTAAGTAACTCTATAGTAGTACAAGTGTAAACTTTCGCACATATTTGGTTATTGTCTTCATCGTTTAACTCACTTAAATATTTCATTTCGTACCAAAAATTACAAAAGGATTTTTTTAATAATCCGTATAATATCGTAGAAATAAATACTCAGAATTTGTGGCATAATTATGTAACTAATAATGGACAAAATCGATAGAAGTAGTAGATAGTAGATATGTTACATTATTCAAATCCAAATAGCATTTTCCAATTATAAGTAATTATATACTCATAAATTGTTACAAACTTGCGCCGGATGTGATAACATTTTCATTGTAACAAAGTACATAAATGACGTCGAAGATTTAAACCTAGAAGGCAAATTATATTTGGTACTTGTATTAAATTTTTGTTTCGTATTTAATTGTACAGGGAAACAATTTTAACAATCTTATTACGGAACATTCGAGGTATGTAGTAGTAAGTCTTTTTGCAATAATGTGTACACAATCTTTGGTGATCATGTACATTTACATAGTTTACAACTCCTACAAAAAACGATTTGATCCACGATGTTTACCGGGGATTCATTTTTACAATTTTTAAGCACTAAACACGAACATCTCTTTTCACACGTAATTAGTACAATAGTAACAGGGGAACTTAAACTAAATCATAATTATATAACACAATTTCTGTACACTACAACACAGCAAATTATATACGTATTTCAAGTATATGCTAACTAAATTTCACTATAAATGTTTGGTATAGTTCAAGACTCAATGTCAGTATTTTGCAATTTTACAAAAAATGATTAAGGTATCCATAAATATGCATTGATAATATATAGGTAGTAGTTACACGTCTTTTATACAAAATATAATAATAATTATTGTTATTACAGTAACTAAAACATGTTTCGATTGGCATGAAACACAAACTAACTAGCCTTATTACTATTAGATTCATATAACTCTTCGCACCGCTCTAATAGCCTAAGAACCGGATTGATATTATACGGAAATAGGGACTTCTCCACTAATCTTCCAATGGTCATCCTTACTCGAATAAATAGTCCCATTATTTTCTCCAAGTCTCTACCGCAGTGTGTAACAAATTCCGACCAATTTTTCCAAGAAAATTTCAAGAATCTTAAAAAATATAGGAGAAAAGAGGTTTCGTTGTTCATCAGGAAGTCCAGGAGAACATCCCGATCCTCGGAGACGGTCCTAGCAAATGCTATAAAAGTTACCACGGGATTCAAGGTAGTTCTCAAATACGGAGGAATCTCCTGAACCCGCCCGTGAAATCCAGTAAAGGTGTCTAAAGCGCAGAGCATGGCTTCAACTAAGGCACCATCTTGATCTGAAAACAATTTGACCATCCATTCACCCAAAGGGTTTGAAGGGATGCCGTAACTACTGGAGTGGGGGTTGTTGAAGGAATGCGACTGAGGAAGTAAATTCAACGTGCTTTTAGAAGAGTTCGCCAAAGTGAATGATTTGGATGAGCCTGGAGTTTCATGTTGAAATGAGTATTTGTAAACTGTGCTGGATTGGCTGGCACTTGTAGACACACTCTCCCACTCCCAATCAACAGGTCCGACAGAGGATCCGCCAAATCCGGTGAAGACCTGAGAATAGGGAACACCCTGAAGAAATTGTCGATTTTTTACACAGCGAATAATTAAATGAGCAAGGTTACAGGGTTCGTCAGCCAGACAATCCTGGAGTGAGAGAGTGCTTCCATAACACAAGATTTCGGAGAAAACGTCTAGGATTTTCTTCCAAAGGACTGGAGGAAGAGTTGAATTTAAATGAGGAACAAAAGTCTCCAACTGCATGTGAAAATGCTTCGTCTCCACAACACTAAGATTAGCTCTGATAGAGATCACGCTCTGCCATAAAGAGAGAAAAGTCAGGATCGGCGCTTCGTTTTTATCCTCATAGTTGGACAATAAATTGTGAAACTTGGAGAGAAGTCGTGTCCACCAACTTTCAAGTGATTTAACGCACACATTTTTTACTTCAGTCTCTATCTCGGTGTCTACCTCGACTTTCAAGCAGCGCGGAGTGGTGGAAGCAGAATGCAGTCGGATGGCCCTGGGTAGAGTATCTGCATCTAAAGCCTCCGTGTCTCGTCCTCTATCTTGGTCATTCGGTAAATCCAGTGGATGGTCATCATTTTCTCTGAACTCCACTATTCCTCGTATAACCTCTAGTGTTTGGTTAAGTTTTCTAGGATTCAACTCAGAATCTGAAAATACACTACTGAACAAGTCACTGAAAATGCCATCCAAGTTAGGCAATTTAGTCCACATGAGGAATGACACAAGGCACTTAGATGTGGCGTGCGAAATAAATCTGTCAGGAGAATTCAAGGATTTGAGTAAGAGATCCCAAATCCCTTCATCAGTTGACACTCCAGTGGCCATGTCCAGCACCTTTGGACATATAAAGCCCTCGTTATGCTGACCCAAAGCCACATCGGTCAACAAGTTAATTGTACTTATGAACTCAAGAGTGTACTCTTTGGGCAAGTCATTTTCGCCCAACGATGATAACGAGGTTTGCGATGATGGAATTGTGGGTCGTTGAAGCTCAATCTTGTCCACAGTACACAAACAAGTAGATAGCAACTTTTCTTGAAGACATCTTAAATTTCCACTCCAACGTGTCCAATTTTCACGTGGGCAAGTGGCCAGTAACTTAGGCCGCTGCAAAGCTGGCTCCCCCATTTTAAAAATGATGCCTAATTTTAACTTCGCTGGAGAGCTCACTATGTATTTAACTGTTTCAGTCACATTTTGATTAACATATATTTTACACAATCACTATTACAAAAACAAATTTAGGCTAGAATCTGTTACATTTTCTTGCTGTCCACTCAGTGTACATACACTCAACAACTTTCAAAATATCTGGACGAGTGTAACTGCATGTTTCTTAACTATGGCAAAATGGGTCGATTATTTCTCTCCCAAACGGTGACATGCATATTGCGTAGAGTGCAGGAACGTAGAGATTCGCCGATTATATCTGGAATGTATGTCTCATCTATACGGTCGAAAAATCCTCGTAGCATGAAGTTTAGAAAATCCAAGCTGGTTTTGACGATAGAATTATTAAAGCCTAATTTCTGTAACCAAATTCAAAACTGAGTTCATTTCAAGTTAAAACTGCCAAACTTTTATCAGTATATCGTATGTAATTTTCTAGTCTTACCCGGTTGGTGGTGCGCTTCCAGTTGTAGTCTGTGTAAATGATTAATAAACCTTCCCTTTCAACGTACCGATGAACGTTTCGGAGTAAAACCTCAGGGTCATTCGTCTCAGTGATCTCATCCGTTATGATCACAAACTGGAACTGTCCAAGATTTAACGGCAAGTCCCGTGAGCCAATGTCAGAATTCACAAATTCAATATTTTCTTTCCTCTGCAACGGTTCAACAAAGAATCCATGTGTAAATTTCTACCAGTCTAGTATATTACAATATCTGTATTATCAGACAATTTAAAATTACGAATAATAAATATTAATGGAGATATATTATTGAACTAAATTACTCCTCCTAAACAAAACAAGCTAAAATACCACGGTCATAATTTTTATATAATGCACCAGCTAATAAAAAGTGATTAATTCAGATAGCTGCACTGTAATCATTGCAATAAGTCTTTTTAAATCATAGTTATAGTGAGACAGACTGCATTTCGATAAAGGATTGAATACCCGCCATAAAATTTATTAGAGATTAATAAGGCGTCACCTCGTCCTAAACACCGAATTACGCCAGAAAGCTGGTAATAAACATTATAAAACTTAAGTAACATTAACTTTTAGTACCGCGATAACACCAAACAAATCCAATGAAGCTCTTATCAACTCAAACACCTTTCAGTTGTTAAAAAAACTAGCAGAGTGAATAGAAGAATCTGTTCCTCTGGAAATTAAATAATTAGTACAACTACTGTGTCAATTTCAATTATAAGTTAACTTCAGGTATTTAGGTTACCTGTTTGTATTTGAGTATCTTGTCAACATCAATGGATTTGAATTCTTCACTGTCCACTTCGTCGGTGGATTTAACCTGACGAAGTAAAGCTTCCTTTGCTATGGTCCTGTAATTTCCTTCCAGGGGAAAGTCGTATTTCACTCGGCACTCATTCTGAAATCGGAAGCAGGTGACCACTCTGGAAAAGAATTTGTCGACGCCTAGAACTTGAGAGAAATTATTTTCCAAATCAAAAACTAATTTCCCGGTGCCACTGCCGACGACCAAAGCCCTAGTGATCCTGTGGAACTGCAATCCCATACATACAAACATTCCAAATTATAATTTGTTAACCATCAATAATCATAACAACCAACACCATCTAAAACTCGTCAAGGATGTAGATTTAATATAGCTACATCACAGTATTTTGTATTTACATAGACATAATTTGTGAGTAGCTGTCATCAAATCCAATTCCAAATCGGAGTCCAGATAAATTATGTATAGCAAGCAACAATTTAAGCAAACTAGACTAAGTATTTTAAAAAAGCAATTTGTGATAGAATTTAAAAAGGTTTAAGTACGCGTTTTTTCGAAAAATGGGTTGAAACAAATTTTAATAGGTTATCGTTGAATCATTTATGTAAGCAGAGGCTTTCGGATCAACAGATTCACAAGTCGAACGAAAATTTCCAAAATCATGTTCCAATAGCTGTGGTAATTTTAAATCTTCAACTACTGCCAATTCCTCAACGTAAGTAATCTTCTCCTTACTCTTTCGTTTGTAAAGTGTGTACAGAGCATAGCAGAGTCCTGTTTACGCAATATAAATATACATTTAGAATCGTGGGGAAAATGGAAATAAAATACTGGGGAAAATTATTATAATAAAGGTATATTATTATTATTTATAAAAAATAAATAAATTACTGCACAACTGTACCACTATTGTCAGCAAATTTAAAAAATTAAAAATCACACGAATTATTACAGAAGAGTAAATTTCAAAATTAAACTATCGTTCAAATCAAAATAACGTTCTTAATCAAATTTAAAAATTCAGTGTACCAAATACCAAAGAGTACGTTTTAATAGGCAACTAAAATGTTTTTAATTTCTACAAACTATAATTTTAAGCCGAAATGCACTAAAATTGTTATGGTCATATCTACAATATTTCACACCGGAAAATAGCATTTTTATGCCATAATCCAAATTTGAAATTAATAATGCCAACATCACAAAAGTAATAAAATCAAAATTTACCCAATCCTCCTATCGTTCCACCACCAATGTAAACATGGACTCTATTAACTTGAAGGCCAAATATTTTCATTACTTCAGTCATCCAATTTGGTAATAATTTTAACAATTGCAATTATTTGAACTATTTCATCAAGAATCTTGATGAATCTTCCCTCCCTAATCTTATATACTACAATGTTTTTACAGCACTTTTCACAAAATAAATTCCTCAGTATTGTCGTCCGTCAGAATCAAAACTTCTGAATGATCCCCAACTTTATCAGAATATCAGCCAATTGTAATTTCAAGAAGACCCAAGCTAATTAACAAACTAGTAAATAGCTTCACCAAATTGTGTTTAGATAGCTTCAACAAACTGTAACAAGCTTTACAAATCGTAGATTTACTGATCAAGTACACAAAACGAACCCTGTAACCTTAATTTTGAGGATCAAAAAATTTTGAAAACACTGTAATTTAATCAGGAAGCACAATT
>JAQGAK010001448.1:0-32557 GCA_034696945.1 Lipothrix lubbocki | reverse complement strand
TATATTATTATTATTTATTTATATTATTATTATTTATTTATATTATTATTATTTATTTATATTATTATTATTTATTTATATTATTATTATTTATTTATATTATTATTATTTATTTATATTATTATTATTTATTTATATTATTATTATTTATTTTAGCTTAAGTTTGAAGAATGTATTTGTATTTATTTAATATGTAATTAAAATAATACATGTAAAAGCTCTGATTTTTACAATCCAAGGCTGATGGGAATGCAAGGAAGTAACGAGTAAAATGAATATTGTGTATTGAGACAACTGATTGCATGTTGTAGGACATTTTCATCCCTTTCACTTTTTCAAGAGCAATAAGGAATTTTAAAAGACATTAGTACTGGACAAGCAATTAGTGAAGGTACTGTTGCACCGGCGGCCAGTGGCATTGAACTGCCATTACATATTCTCACATTCTTAAACTAATAACTTTGACGGGGAATTGTTCAAAATGCAAAAATACAACTGAAAAAATCGGTTCATGGAGATGTCTATATGTATACATATAATGAAAATACACGTGTCTTACTTTTCTGGCTGGCGATGGCGTTGCACTTTTTAATCCGACGTCACGGCTCACGTGTGTGATCTGACATTTTACGTACATACCAACCTTGTAAAGGCTTTGAGATTTAATTTCTATTGCCAGTGCTTTGTTAAAATATTTTATTAATTTATTTTCGCAACTTGCACTTCACTACTTGATTTAAAGCTGCGTTGCAAAATGTAACAATTCTGACTTAAGACATTACATAGGTATTATGTAGTCCCTCCGTTTTGTGCATTTAATTTATATTTATTACATTTGCATTGGCTTTATATTATATATTTTCATATTTAAAAATTATATAATTTATTTGTATTTATTTTTGTTTGGTATGTATTTTGAAAATTATTTTATATTTATTTTCCATTTATTTTCCATTTATTTTATATGTATTTTCCATTTATTGTACATGTATTTTCCATTTATTTTATATGTATTTTCCCTTTATTTTATATGTATTTTCCATTTATTTTATATTTATTTTTCATTTATTTTATATGTATTTTCGATGTATTTTATATGTATTTTTATGTATTTTATATGTATTTTCCATGTATTTTATATGTGTTTTCCATGTATTTTATATGTATTTTCCATGTATTTTATATGTATTTTCCATTTAATTTATATTTATTTTCCATTTATTTTATATTTATTTTCCATTTATTTTATATTTATTTTCCATTTATTTTATATGTATTTTCCATTTATTTTATATTTATTTTCCATTTATTTTATATTTATTTTGTATTTATTTGCATTGAATTGTTGTTACATTGAATAAGATTATTGTTGTTTGGCTTTGTATTTATTATCCGTTCGTTTTGCATTGCCATTCCATTTTAAATGTATAAATTTAGCAGCGCAAACAATTTACGTAAGCATTACACTACAGCCATCATTCTCAATCAAGAATACAGATGCTTTTACTTTAGATTAATTGAAGCAACTCAAGTCTCCTCCGTCCTCATTAATACAACCGTAAGGTTTCCCATGGCTACTAGAGCGTAATTTCACCACGATGTTAAATGTCTATTAAAAATATTGTATACTGACGATGCTAGATCTGAATGCTCCTCGTTGACAATAATTAATTTATAACTATGTTTTCCCTTTCCCTCTGGACACATGCAAAAAGTAACTAACTGTGTCCCAATGATCTTCACTTCTGGACCAATCTTGATCCACAAACCTGTTGACAGTTGACGCTCCATTCAGGGTTACTACAATTAATATCATTTGACTTTCTTTTAATAATGGACGAGCAGGCCATTAAACTACGTATGCATATACTTTACTATATTGGCGAATAAATATGTCAAAACGACGAAGCTGCCTTGGCTACTGCAAAAATCATTTTGATTTAATCAAGCTAATAATTCAACGTTTCAATGTCCGAGAGGGCTTTTATGGTGGATTTCAATAATAATAATTATTAGTATATTATTGTTAGTCCTATAGTAAATCCCAGTTTATCAGTATTAATTGAACACAATAATCCTTAATAAATTTGTTGACCGAGGGAGTAAAGACGTCAGAGGACATGAGAGCGTCTGGAAATTTCCATGAACACCTTCAATTGCTTTTAATATTGCATTTATTCTCGGGCTGGGATTCAATTCATCCTTCGGGTATAAATGCTCCAGTTTTAAAGGGTCCCAGCATCATTCAGTATTCAAACAACATTCGAAAAAGTTGTTCCGAATCCTGCTTTCGAACATGGGTTTCCTAGCTAAATTCGTCGTTTTGGCCCTTGCGGTCGTCTGTATTCGTAAGTTTTCAAAACTTGCATTCTTTTTTAAAATTGGTTTCAAAAATCTTAGTCTGATTATTATTTTTGGTCATTTGATTTTGAATTTTGAAAGAATTTTGATATTTGTTTATATTTTGTATTTTTTAAATTTTGATATTTTTTTTGAATTTTGTATTATTTAAATTTTTTCGAATTTGGTATTTGTTAAATTTTAATATTTCTTTGAATTTTGTATTATTTAAATTTTTTCGAATTTGGTATTTGTTAAATTTTAATATTTCTTTGAATTTTGTATTTTTTAAATTTTGATAGTATTATTTTAAACATTTTATTTGTAATTCAAATTTTAAATACTTTTATAAAGATTTAACATTGCATAATTAATTATTAATTATTAATGAAAATTCGCCACTTTCAAAATGCTGGGAAAGTACATATAATAATATAATTTTTTTTAAATAATTTCAGACGCTGCTGAAACGGAAGTTGACAACGAGATCACTCCAAAAGCAGCTCAACCAACGGCTGAAGATCGCGGCCGCCTATTTCAGGATTTATTTAATAATTACGACAAAAGGAACTACCCTTCCCATAATGTTGTCAAGTTTGGAGTTGCCCTTTTGAGAATTGACGTAGTAAGTGCTAGCTCATAATTTTCTAAAATCTTAAAAAAATATATTCGTGTATTGCTAATGATTTTCAAAACTGAATTTTTATTTTTCAGAACGAACCTCGTAATACCTTGGAGAGTGATATTTGGTTAAGACAGGTATAAGAATTATTTCATTTTGTAATGCATTGTAGGATTTCTAATATTTTTCAACTAAATTCCCCTGTCCAAGTAAATTTGATTATTTGCTATCAAAATAATAAATGCATTTCACATTTTGTGTTTTTAGACCTGGACTGATCCTCGACTGAAATGGAATCCTGAGGAGTATGGTAATCAAACCGTGCTTCGAGTGCCTGCTGCTGAAGTATGGAAACCAGATGTCACTTTATACAACAGGTAATGTCGAATGTAGTCTTTCTTCATTCTAGATACTCGGAATTAGGGCATTAAAATTAAAATTCATTGTCAATTATTAATTAAATAATTATGATTAATTTTGTAGTGCCAACGTCGGCGACTCAGTCAAATGCATCGATACCATGGTCCTTGTCTACAACACCGGAATGGTTCTTTGGGTACCTCCATGCCACTTCCGGACCTACTGCAATTTTACCCTAGACCGAGCTCCATTGGATGAACAATCTTGCAATCTCAAGTTCGGCTCCTGGACTTTCGATGGATACTTGATGGACATTCAGTTCTATGACGCTGTGAGCTTCTTATTGATTTTAATACTTTCCATTCTCAAATGATTTTATGAATTTTATTTTATTATTATTTATTTATTATTATTTATTTATTATTATTTATTTACTATTATTTATTTATTATTATTTATTTATTATTATTTATTTATTATTTATTAATTATTTATTAATTATTTATTAATTATTTATTTATTATTATTTATTTTTATTTATTTTACCGGAATTATTTTGTCTAATTAGGTTTACGTATATTGTGTTTATTACTTTTTGTTAATCCAACTATTTGTTTTGCAATTGCAGAAAGCCTTAGCTGACATCAGTGACTTCACCGACATCTCCAACTGGGCTTTGACCGGAAATGCTGCTGAGCGCGAGGTCAAATACTACGACTGCTGCAAGGAACCCTACGTATCTCTGAACTACAAACTCTCCATTAAGCGCAAGGCCGGTGGAGGATCCTGCCGTGCCTAATGTAACCAACATTGTAGCTTTTATTATTTTGGCCTGACGTTTACAGTGTAAACGACTACATTATAATAACTGTAACTTCAGTTTAGAGATATTTCCTTTCACATGTATTTTCTCCCGTGAAAAATAAATTAGATTGAGCAAATTACAAACTTGTGACAATTTTGAACCATTCTTTCTTATTTATTAATAATAAACTCCACCTTATATTCGCATACTACATACATGGAGCGTGCCTGCCCAATATGCCCGGACTAAGAATCCGGAACATCTTTGAATTTGACAGTGCTAATAATAATAATTGAAGGTGTATTTAGAATCGTTCTATGTTTGCTAAAGAAACTATATATCGCTACTTGAGGTGCCACTTGTTGGACTATCCCCCTTCATTTCAAGGGCAATTACCAACTACCTCCAACAATTCCAACGACGTTTTAAATTGATCAAATCAACTTATTCCTTTTAACATCCTTTGATGTCAACTTCAAAAAGTTTTAAATACTACATTGGAGTTAACAAACTTTGTAGCAATATGAAGTTGGATAATCCATCTTGCAATTAAAAAGATAAATGGAGATAAATCAACTTGCCTCTCAAGTAGCGGTATGCAGCGATCTAGTAAGCATAAACCAATTATTTCAACTATTTTATTTCAAAAACCTGTTCTGCAAAGTTGGCTCATGGCTCGTAGTTATAAAAAGGAATTTATTAAAAATTTGTGGTCATATGTCCGAAATGCCCGCTGAATATGCCGGGGATATTAAAAGCTGGATATTTCAAGGCATATTGGGCACGCCAAAGGCACACGGTCGAGATAGGCAGATACCGTCATTTAAAAATTGCCAACTGAAAGGAACATTTCCTGCAAATTTCATTGAAATCGCCCAAGGTTTGAACCTTGACCTGGGTTAAATGTTTGGTGACCTGCAGGTCAAACCGCTGAAGTTGAGGTCACGAAACTTTCGCGCTCGCAAGATTCTTCCTGCACCTTTAAAATGACACTAAAACGAATACAGTCGGGTAAGCGGCTTAGGAGAAGATACTGGACACAGGAGAGCGTGATACGAATGTAAAAATATTAATATAGTAAGAATTGTTTATTTATACATTCAATACTTAATTATTTACATATGTAAACATGTATAATGGGAATATTAAAATTGATAGTTGTTGTAATTGCTTGGAGGACATATTAGTAAATTTATTTAGCGTCGTTTCTTACTAATGGAAAACAACCTTTTGACGAACACTCACGATTAAAGTAATTCACTCTTCATCAGCACAGCAGGATAGTTCCAGTTTGATGAGCGCCTTGACCGAGTCTGTCATTGTGGCTCTAGCCAGAAAGTTTCCACGCTTCACTTCCACTGCTCCAGTGTGTGCCTTTATAGATCGTAAATCGTTAATTAAGGTTTTTATAATTAATGCAGTACTACAATTAAGTACATTATTACGCACAAACTAGAACATGTCAACTTCAAATTACTGTATTAATAAGCTATACGTTACCGAAAACATTTCAATACGGCTAGTGCTATAGTATAGAAAATTCAAGAATAATTTTACAATACAATGCAAGTTTTCTTTCGAAAATCATTAGTTTAAGTATCATTAGACTGTTATTATATTATTGGAAACTGCAAGAATTTTGTAATTTGTAACTAAAGCGTGCATACCAATCCTCGTTTCTTATCACGTCGTTCATTCCAATCTTCCCTTTTCCTGGCATTGTAGTAAAATGCGTAGTCAATTGACGTCTCCTCGTCCACAAACCCAAGGGCAAAGGAAGAGAACATTATGGAATACATTATTGCGATACGGACATTAGTGCCTTCAATTCGATAACTGCAAACTCCTCTGGTGCAATCCCCACTATGTCAAGCATTAATTTCTTGTAATTTTACCAACACACAATTTCATGGAAATGTAAAATAATTTTACCGTTAAAAACCATAGGAGAAAACTTACGGAGTATCAGAAAATCCGAAGGTTTCAATAGTAAATGCGGGTATTCGCGCTGGCATGGGAGATCTACAAGCTCCGTAGGAAAAATATTTCGGTTCGTCCAATGGCGATGAGAGTCGATTTGCTAATTATTAAAATTTATTAAAAATAATTATTGTTTTTTCCAAACCATATTTATTACGTTGTTCAGTCAAATTCGTATTTAAAAAATCACATATTTTAAAGTTATTTTAGTGCACGTTTTCATTAGAAAATACAAGAAATTTAGAATTTTTTCATGCTAGTTTTTGTAAGAAAATACATGAATGTGAACATGAAGTTTTAGCATTTTCCAATGTAAGTTTTCATTAGAAAATACGTGAACTTTTAGCATTTTTCCATGCAGATTTTCATTAGAAATATAAAATACTCTTAGGATGTTTGGACATGCCAGTTTTCATTTAAAAATGCTAAAAAATTTGCGTAAAAAATTTAAAAAAATGTACGTTTGTAAAAATCAAAACTTACAAATCTCAACGGTGCACGAAGAATTCCTCGCCCGAATAGACTCCAAAATCCCCAAGGTCGTCGTGCCTTGCAAAGTTTGCCCAACCAGAAGAACTCCATCGGTAGAAAAAATATAATCACTACCAAATTTCCGACTAAAATTCCTAACTTCCTTTTCCAATTCCATCTGAGAATCCTGCACCATCTTTAAAGATTTGCAATGGTTCGTGAGCTCCTTTTCTGGAGCTCTTGTCTCCAGAAAATTAACGTCTTCGGACGAGTTAGAATCTTGCCAATCCATTTTCCGTACAGAAAAAGCAAAAGACGTCCTATTCTCCAATAATAACTAATAACTAGCAATAGGGCAATAATAAATTAATTCCGTTAAAAATTAAAACCTATAGTAAATCCTTTCAATGCACGTGAAGAGCACGTGTACCTAACCTGTAGCACATGTATTCACTTAAAACTTTATATGTATCATGTTATAGGGTTCAAGTTCTAATGATAAAGTATGATAAGAACAATTTAGAACATTGTTAATTCCATTAAAATTAGTATTATGTTCAACTTCAAAGATCAATTATTTCCTTTGATGGTAGCCGATTGCCGACATATCGAGCTATTTGAGCACTTATTTTCAAGTATTTGTGTAAATAATGTTAATTTAATATTGTATTTATGCATAATTTTATTAACAAATAGTTAACATATCCTCGGTTGCAAAGGTGCTATTATAGTTGTTAGGCTATAACATTGTAAAATTTTTGTATCTTTGCAAGTTTAACCTATGACGTTTAATAATAATTGTTATTATTATTAATAATAATGATGTGAAATATGAACCTTACCCTTCCAGCATTGCATATCAAAGCATTATATTTAAATGTAATCATACAGATAAAGTCAATAAGTAAATCTAATAATAATTTCAACACTAAATTTAAGCCTTGCGTGTGGGGTATTTCATCCTCCACATTAATGTAACACTTCATCTTCAGATCATAATCACATTAACAATACGAGTAAATATTTTGTCAAAAGTTTGTAAACAGAATTTGTTTGTCATTAGCATATCGAGGTAATTCTGCCAAGCCTGCGTACATAGTAAGAAGTTTAAACTGCAGGTATTTCCCTTAAATTAAATCCTGAAATGATTATCTGTTTATAGGGATGTCAACGAATTTCATGAAATGGCTGGATATATGGACACGTGTAGCAAAGGGTTTCGAAATATTATATTATCGGATATGAGTTGGATAATGAAATCAGGAAATGAAGGAAAACATGAGACGAACGTCAAAATATGTACTTGTACAAATACACAAATACATATCCTGCTGAACAGACTATCGTGGTTGAAGAGGCAAATATAACCATCTAACTATAACTACTATGTATCTATAACTAAAAGCAATATTAGGAATTACTACGGTCACCTACAGTACTACAAGATATTTCACAAATATTCAAAATGCAAAACAGACTATCTCGTTTAAAAGCATGGCGTAATTGTTTAAATTGTCATGAGTATAGCGCATTTATACGCCAAGCAAAATCCCGCTGCTGCTTTGGAAAACTACTGCCAAGTCTTATTGCATGTTGTAGAAGAGGGGGAAATATTCCAGCAGTTTCTACCGCTTATGTGCGATTGCAATGGTAAATAAACGGGATAGTCACTTTTGCATTCCAAGCTTTACAAATAATATTCGGGAGCGGTGGTGATTCCTATTGGATTTTAGCAACTGTGGAGATAGTTATATTTGCCTCTTCAACGAGGATTTGTTCCTAATCATTGCTTTGTTATTGCATGTAAGTGTAGAGTTTGTTGACTCAAATTTGTTGAAAGAAGCTTGACTGGAGAAATCGTTGAGGCAATACAAGATACGAGCTTAGACAATAAAGGCGGGAGAATTTATATAGGCAATGACAATATAAAGGGAAATAATGCATCTAACTATACGGAAAAAATTAAAAGTCATTCTATTGCTCCGTCCTCCTGGGACCGAAACTTGAGAGATGAGATTTCCAAGAGAATAAACATTGCTTTTGTCACTTGGTGAAGATTTATGGAGACGAATGAGCATTGTAATTTTGGAGTTGGTTTAAATAATTGGAATTGAAATCGTCTTCGAGACGTGCAGGGAAAGGCTGATAACTTTCTTTTCTTCAAGGAAAAAATTACAGATTTGCTTGTTCCTGTTCTCCTTCTTCTCCTTCTTTGGCGTCAAATTTCCTGCTTTTATGCCCCTCTGTCATTGTAGTTAATATGGACGTACATATGTATTTTTGCACATGGCGAATATCTTTTTATATGTGCATATTACTGTACCGTACATGTACATATATGTATTTTATGCATATGTATAAGGAACCCTTTGGATCTAATTCCGTATACCGACCTGTTACACTTTAACGAAATTTGGGGGCCGTCCGCAGGTTTTGTAAGGAGGCGGGGCAGCGTGAGATTTTAAATTAATTTGGTGGGATTTCTTTCTTATGGGAAACTTTTCCTACTAATTTTTAAAATTTGACTAATTTTTACGCTTAATTTTGTCTTTATTTTGAATGATGAAAATTGATTTAAAACGTACAAAATTACAGAATTTACCATGGAATTTAAATAACAAACACAGAAGAAACGTTTGCGGGACATAATCTATGGCTCGTCCCCAAAGACAAAATTCTTCGCTTATGATGGCTGAGGCGTGAGGCTGGAGTAAATGAAATGCAAATTAAGTAAGAGGCATAAAACTTGTTGGAATTCTTTCCCTTAAATTTTATCACTTTTTGTTTGCCACACACATTTTCCAGTTTCAAGGAGGAGGAGAGGAATCAGAGGGAGAATGAGGGAGAGACAAGGGAGGAAGACAAGGAGAAAGTCATCCGACCAGCCGATATGAACTACAATTACTTGCCTAGACCAGATATAATCGTATGTATTTAAAAGAAGGAAAAAACGTGTTGAATGTAATTGCGCCAGTACATTTGCATATTTTAATACGCCGTCCTAAATCACAAATTCTTAATGCTCCACCGCTTCTCCCATATTTTTCGCAATTTTGCAAATAACTTACGGTTTCTATTGCCGCTTTAATTGCATTTTTTTATGAAATTTTAATATTTTTGAGAGCTTAATTTCCTTTTATTTTACTCCTAAATTGATTTTATTTAATAATATACATTCACAAAAATCCGTAGGAAATTCACAAAACAATTTTTTGCAGCTCAGCAAGAAATTAGAAACATCATCTCTGACACCATAAATCATTATTAGAAGGGAAGTTTGAAGGCCGCAGCACTTGAAAAAGAAATAGTGCTGATACAAATTTGTGGTCGATAAAAAGGGCGTTATAAATGCAGAAGTGGGATAAATGACAAGTTTTATTTCGGAAAAAAAAGATGATCATACATATGTTGGACGCGCGTATGGTGAATGAAAAAGTGACAAGGATGTTTCATGGAAGTAGTAACAATGAAAAAAATGAAATGTGTTGAATAGCAGTAGCAATATGGACGTTTCGTTTTTACAAAAGCATGAAGAAAAGAAAAAAATGAAAAATAGACTAAAAGAGGAGAGACTGACGGGTGTATAACAATTTAGGGAGTAGTAATATAAAGAGAGAAAGAGGGAGAGAGAGAAGGACGGAGAAAGTGAGGGAAAGTGCATGCGAAAAATCATACTTACCGAAAGTGAGGGAGATGAGCCAAATAGCGAAAATGGCTCTCTTGGCTCGACTAGTGGTTGCTTTGAACTTGAGGGGGAAGCAAATTGCATACCATCGCTCCACTGAGATGAAAGTGAGTGTCAAAACTGACACCGATACCGAGACAGTCTGCGTCAAAATCAACGAAACAAATGGTTAGAACAGCTATATGGAAACGCCTGTACATACATATGCATTTATTTTCTCAATGTACATAAATCATTTATTGCAAAGTATACGATTATTAGTTTGACCATAAGAAAACCATGTAATTAATTCCGCTCGTGTACCTTGACGTCTTTACCTTTGGGAGCAAATATTGCGAGCGTGATAGAAAATATTCTTTTATGCCTTTTTAATTTAGCTTTTCTTTTTATATTTTTTCAATTTATTTATAATTTAGCTTTTCTTTTTATATTTTTTCAATTTATTTATAATTTATTTATAATTTATAATTATTTAATGTATTTTTTATTTATTTATAATTTATAATTATTTAATGTATTTTTTATTTATTTATAATTTTTAATTATTTTAAATTTATTTTAATTTTTTTAAAATTTATTTTTAACTTTTTTTAATTTAATTTATTTTTTTTTAAATTTATTTTTAATTATTTTTAATTTATTTTAATTTTTTTAAAATTTATTTTAATTTTTTTAAAATTTATTTTAATTTTTTTAAAATTTATTTCAATTTTTTTTAAATTTATTTTTAATGCATTTTTATTAATTTTAAAAACCGCCACTGTAACGATCTCATTACGAAGTATTGTAAACTGTAGAGACAATTAGAAAACAAGGAGAAAATAAAGTCACCATTATAATCATTAAAGCGAAAATTTGTGAAATAAAAACATAAGTTGTAATTCCTTTGACACTTTCACCTCCGAAGCAAAACTTTGGGTTTGATGCCAGTCGTTCATTCACCTTTATTAAAACAAAAGTATTACAAAAGCGTTGACGTGTAAACTAAAAGTTACCTCACCGTCAGTCAGAGAAAAAGTTGTTACATACACACACAACCCATAAACTTTACCGTAGTTCGTCACGTTTGAACTCTTGAATATAATATGTATTCGTATTACCAGCGAATGAGAGAATTAACTTGTCAAAATTGCTTTGCAATTTTCCTTCTCCCTGAATAAACAACATTTTCGAGCTCAACTGTAGACGTAAGAAAACCTAGAAATGTGCTTAATAAACATGTCAATAAAAGCCGTTTTTCACTCCATTTGTACATTAAATGTACCGATGCTGCCAACTGAATAAACAAATGATGAGTGCTAATGCAGGAGCAAGTTGGAGAGTGCAGGTAAAAACGCAAAATGGAAGGTAAACTGTGAGCGCATGCAAACAAGTAAAACGTATTATTTTATTTACATTCAAAACACCGTTTTCAAATCGTTTTATACAAAAAAATAAATGGTAATAATGTTTGTGTCAGTACAAATTGATTACATAATATATTCTAAAGCAATAAAAAATAAATATAAAATCAATACTAAATAAACGCGAAATATATATTAAAACTAAAACAAAATTAATACAAAATAATACAAAATTAATACAAAATTAATACAAAATTAATACAAAATTAATACAAAATTAATACAAAATAATCCAAAATTAATACAAAATTAATACAAAATTAACACAAAATTAACACAAAATTATTATAATATAATTACAAAATAATCTGCAGATAAAAAATCCATTGCATATGTATTTCATCAAATTAAAAATTGTTTTTTCAGCCGTGATCGCATTTAGCTTTACGCGTGCTTTTCTGATCATTTTTTTTACCAAGAAAAAAAACTAGTCATCAGAAAAAAAATAGAAGGACACTACATAACTCTACAACCTTGCAATATAAAACGCTTCCAACCCACTGGAGATGCACTGTCTTCCACAATAGCTTCATTAGAATAACAATGAGGGAAGGAGCAGAAGCCAGGAGTCGGAAGATGCGTCATTTCATTATTCCTCCACCATCTGTCATCATTCTCATATACCGCAACCAACACTCTAATAAACTGTTCATAAGGAAAGCCGGAGGAGTATGCAGCAGCGGGGGGAAAAATCATCCCGAGAAGTTTCTTCCAGAAAAGAACATCCCGGCTAATTAGACCCTTCAGGTTGACACAGCAGTAGCAATCATTGCGGACGTGTAGCATAAATATACAATCCTACCCACCATTACGTTATTGCGACTCCTTCCAGGAAAATCCTCCACATATGTACATAACATGCATTAAATAAGTGTACGGGAATTTAATATGGACGTAACTTGGAAATGCCCTTTCCCCGTAATAATATCATATTTACCAAGTCACTTTTAATGCAAATTTCATGTTCCCTACCCGCTCAACTCAACCAACTTCTGAGAATTAATTATGGACAACCAAGATTTACCGAGTAATTCCGCGAGTTCTTTTCGACAGAGAACCTGAATTTTCTAAAATGCCGCCCGACATTTCTTTGGAATAAATATGGAACATATACCTGCACCCAGCGAAGTGCGTTCTATTGACTGAGTGGCGCATAAATAGTATAAATTTCTTAAATAACTTTCTTATTCAACTTTGCTCAAAAACATCAGAATCCATACAAAAAGTTTAACAAAATACAAAATGAATGCCCACAGAATATACGCAAATATAAAATTATTTTTCAAAAACTATACAAATATTTTTAAAAAACAATTTTTAAAAAATACAGCAGAAGTAATACAAACCAAATACAAAAATTAATACAAAAATTAATACAACAATTATTACAACAATAAATACAAAAATTAATACAAAAATTAATACCACAATTAATACCAAAATTAATACCAAAATTAATACCAAAATTAATACAAAAATTATTACAAAAATAATACAAAAGTTAATACAAAAATAATACAAAACAAATACAAAAAATAATACAAAAATTAATACAAAAATTAATACAAAAATTAATACAAAAATTAATACCAAAATTAATACAAAAATTAATACCAAAATTAATACAAAAATAATTACAAAAATTAATACAAAAATTAGTACAAAAATTAATCCAAAAATTAATACAAAAATTAATACCAAAATTAATACAAAAATAATTACAAAAATTAATACAAAAATTAATACAAAAATTAATACAAACAGTGTACAAATACCAAACCAACATAGTTAAAACAAGAATACAAAATTACTACAAAAATAAATATAAATAAATAAAAATCAACTGAAATAAACTTTTAAATAATACAAAATTAATAATAAATAAATGAAACCAACAACATATATCAAAATATTATTAAAAAATAAATGAAACTAAAATATCCAATAATAAAAAATAATAAACAACTACAAATAAAATAAAAAATAATATTAAAACATTAATATAGATTCAAAATTGCTGGGTTTTTGCTACAATAATTATGCTGAACTTCTAGGTCATTTTAAACTTTGTTGGTATTTTCTCCTCCGTCCCTAGTTTTTTCGAGCCTGTTGGCTTTATAAAATCCATTAAGAAGAAAGTTGTAGAGTTATTACAAAATGAATAAAAATAAAATATAAAATACTACAAAATGCACACAAAACTTGAGTAAAAATATTATAAAATTCGAACTCTAATATTGAATCACTAATTCCAATGACGCGTTATCCCCAACATAGTGAGTATTTCCCTATAATTTCTTATATGTCCGCGAATATTCAAATTCAAATGCAAATCTAATAAATTCCCTCCCGCCACCGCCAATCAATGTCTAAATTTAATTCTCGTGAAATGCTTACACAATAATAATTCCTCGTCAATTAATTTAATAAAGCTTGGACCCATTTGTTTGTCTAGCATACATAGGGTAAGCTTATTGTACAAACTACAAACCATGGAATGTTTCCCTTGCCCTAAATTGTTCCACGATAACGACGACGACGACGACGACGACGACGACAAACAACAACGGACAGTCCTAACGTCATGTAATCTATACGTATACATATATATATATGTATATTCAATATGTACATCCATATGCACATATACACAGCATATACATATATTAAGTCAGAGGTATTTATAACTTTTAAATGAAGAGCTCCTTCAACCCCCAAAATGGTAATAATATTATTATGAAGGAGAGGAGAAGGTAGGAAGGAGGCAGGGACTTTATAATTATTTTGTGTGAGAGAGAGAGAGAACCCACCGTTCCCTCCGTATATATTTTACTTATGCATAGTGCGCTTCTCCATCGGGACTTTTCTCTTTCGGCCTAGTTTACATATTAAAACGACGTCGACTGTTGTATGTTGTACAAGAGTACCGCGAAAGACGGGAGGCGTATGAATAATTTACGGCTTAATGCTCTCATCTTTTCTCTCTCTCTCTCTCTCTCTCATTTTCTCTCTCACTTCAAACCTCCCTTCCCCCCTTGGAACTCCAATCCTCAACTACCTGTCCATGACATTTCCAATAATAAAGCAAATATCTATTACCACAAGGGTTTTGCATATATAAATATACATATTATTATATTAAATCCCATTATTTCATTCTGCATACACTAGATTCATATTAAATGCGGATTTCGCATATCGTCAGTTAAACTTCCAAAGGTGCTAAAATTGTCATATAGTTGTTATAGCCAAAATGTCATTTTAGCACCTTTGAACATTTAACCAACGATATATATATATATATGGAAATGTACATATTATGTTTAAAGGATTTAATTCACCAAAGGAACTTTACAAAGTCAATAAGTAGATTTGTCAATATTGTCCACAGCGTAGTAATTAAATTCGCGACACTTTCTCCATAGGGCAATAATCAAATATGTACATATGTATAATAATAATTTATGATTGCAGAGCAAAAGGAGCCCGGTGTCCGATTTGGCAGGCTGGTAAATAACAAATATTGCTGATTTTTAGAGTCAGCGGATTTAATGAAATTTATTTAATTTAACGGAACTTTTGAAATAACATTTGAAGTATGCATGACTCCGCTAAATTTCAACTCATAAACTGTAAATGCTGGGTTTACTTTTAAATTGGCAAGTGGCGTTGAATTTTTGCAAATTTTACGGAAGGATTTAGACATTATATTTTAATGCAAGTGCAGCTAATTTTTTTTAAAATTGTTGTTACAAATTTATTTAATCTAACGCCACTGACGAAATTTAGTAAAATTGTCGCAATATTGTGTATAGGTCATAAGCTCTAATTAAAAATCAATTGTGTTATATTTCTAATTTATTCGGTAGAAAAAACATTTTGTGTCAGCGCTTAACGCTGTTCAATATTTTCATGTTAGTACGTAATTTCAGATCAAATCAAAACTTACAAACTTCTTTGTAATACAAGTTAGGAGATATGAGCCATAATTCCAGAGATAAATTTCCCTACAAAATTGTTACAAAAAATTTTACTGTATGCGTAGAAATAAATTATTAATTCTGTAATATTCTCTTCAAACAGCCGCATATGATTTTTATACATTTCGGAAATATATTTTGCAACATCAATGTCACTGCAATAATTTTTTTATTTTCCTTGGATTACATATTATTTTTTTCTGATTTAATTTCATTAATAATTACAGCTGAAAATGCATAAATTAAAGAAATTACGTTTAATCCTTAGTATTTATTTAGATTGCAGCCGTTGCTTTGAAGAACATTTTTGCGCTCATTTTTGCAAATTAAATTGTTTTTTATATTTATGTTATTACGATTTTACAATTACAATTAATTATATCTTTTGTATTTTAACGCCGTTCAGATTCACTTTCTACGCCATCAATATA
The DNA here is from genome assembly GCA_034696945.1 of Lipothrix lubbocki. NCBI lineage: Eukaryota > Metazoa > Arthropoda > Collembola > Symphypleona > Sminthuridae > Lipothrix > Lipothrix lubbocki. The sequence goes on along the minus strand of JAQGAK010001448.1, from coordinate 16,480 downwards.
TGAGATGGAAAATTCCTACTATCAACAGTTTCCTGGCTTATAAAAAATAAATTTCGATTAAAATTTATATTGCTTTTGTGTTTTTAAAACAATCAACTTAATTTTCCAAGTAATTGCAATAGAAATTTCCTTGATTGCACGCCGTTTGGATTTTTGCGGTTTTCTGACCGATATTTAAACACCAGTAGTAATAATTGTCTGAGTCCAAATCGAAGAAATGACAGTGAAATATATGGAAAATATGGAATGCAGTAAAAAAAATTACAATTCTTACCAATTCGGATGAGTTTAAAGGTGAGAGCATTGTGGCCCTTGAGGGTCTCATTTAGCGAAGGGTGGAGTAAGTCCTTGAGGGAATTGGGATCGGAGACGAGATTCCCAGGGGCGGAGCCGCTACTGCTCATCCCGCCCGCCACACTCCCACTCAAATTACTACTGTTCATCCTTGCAAAATTCCCGCCACCACCACTACTACTGCCCCCTCCACTTGAAAACCTCACTGATGAACTATTATTATTATTATTATTACTATTATTATTATTAGTATTATTATTTAAATTCCCCTCCTGATAACTCCGAGGGAAGAGGAATGGGTTTGTGGAATGATGGCCTGGAATAGCACTACTGATGCCCCCACTGAGTAACGACGAGGATTTGGTGAGAATATCCTCTTGAAAACCGACTTTGCGCTCCCCTAGCGGCAAAAATTTCAACCGCTGCAAATTCCCCGCGGTATTCCTCTCCCGGTAATTTTCAAACAAATCCTCGGATTGTTGCGGATGATGATGAGGCTGTAAATGATGATGCGTGGAGTGTTCAGGATCCAAGCCTAAAGATGGCGCTCGTGAGGTTTTCCGTCCCGGTAAAGGGCTCAAGTCATTGGAGGAGGGGAAGACCTTGTCTTTTTTAAAGGGGTTTTTAGAGAAGATTCGAATTGTGGGGAGAGGGCTGGAGGGTGGTTTTTTCTCCACGGATTTCTCCCTCGACCTCTCACGTGACCTCTCGAGTAATTTCTCCTTTGGATTCTCCCACAATTTCTCCTTTGGATTCTCCCACAATTTCTCCTTTGAGCTCCCCCACAATTTCTCCCTTGAATTCCCCCACAATTTCTCCCGGGATTTCCTCTTTGAATTCTCCTCCCACAGCGTCTCCTGTGACCTTTCCTTGGATTTTGACCGCGTGAATTTATTCCACAGGGATTCCCTGGATTTGGATTTATCACGGGATTTCTCCCACAAATGTTCCCTCGACCTTTCTTTTGACTTGTCCCGACTGGATTTTTCAAATAATTTTTCCCGCGATTTAGATTTGTCACGTGACCTGTCGTCGCTGGATTTATCCCCTTTTAATTTGTCGCGGGAATTTTGTCTTGAAGTTTCACCACTTCTTAATATTACACTCTCATCCCCACCTGTAATTTCAGGTAAATTCTCACAATTCGTATTTTCCCACAATTTCTCACTACTTTTGTCACGCGACCTCGCGCGCGCACTCTCCCAGAAACTATCCCTAGACTTTTCCCAGAAATGTCTCTCAATCTCTGGATCAATTGGATTCTCCCGGGCTTTCTCGCCGGATTTTTCCCTGGATTTCTTCGTCCTCCTGGGCGGCTTGAGCACTTCTGGGGGGATTTTATCCGGGGGGATCCCACTAGGTGGCGCTTGCTGCTGCTGCTGCTGCGATTGAGTGGTGTTAGATTGTGAAAATCGAGGCCCCTTTTTCGAAGACGTGGTGTAGATTTGCGGCTGCTCCGACACTTGGGGGTCCGAGCAGGTGGAGGTGGTGGTGATGGTTGTGGTGGAGGTGGAGGCGCTCGAGGAAATTACGGACCTCTGGCGGAAGTTGAAGGTATTATTGCTGTTGCTGTTGTTGCGGGTGTGGGGAGGAGCAATGGCGTTGTTGGGTGGTGAGGGTGGGGGTTGCGATAAGGAGATTCGACGTTGAAGGGATGAAAAGTTATTGTTATTATTTTGTAATAAATTGACTGCACTATTGCCTAACGGCAAGGGCCCTGGGCTCGTTCCTACAGAGGCCGCCGGGGTTTGTGGGGCAGAGGCGGGCGAGGAGGCTCGGGGACTATAATTGCTATGGCTGTAATCACGTGCTACCAAGAAATTTATCAACTCGTCGGCTGGATATATAACATACATTGACGACGGCGCCCGGACTCACCATTCCTCACCTGTCCACACTGGTGGTGGCGAGTCATTCGTATGACCAACGGATTTTCACTCCAATTTCTGAGGTTTTTTTTATCAATTTTTTTATTTTTCTTATAATTTCCCCTTGTTTATTGTCACAGAATTTTCTTTAACTTTCCAGAGTACTTGGTTTCTCAGAATTTAGGTCAATTCTTCAGTTTCTTTGAATTTTCCCAATTAATTTTTCACTTTTAAGTTCCGATTTTATTGGATTTTAGCTGCAAATTTACTTCTTTTATTGTGTAAACATTCTTCTTGTTTTTTTACGAATCACCTGAAAATAAAAGAAAATCAGTTTTATAATCCTGTGTTAGTGGTACTTCCTAAACAATTTAAAAAAATTTTGCATTTTAATTTTTTAAACTTGGACGTCATTTGTCAATTTTATTTCATTGAGTTATTTGCAGGTGCAGAAAGTCTCGTCATGCAAAAATGGAAATTAATAAAGAAGAAATATCCGAATATTATTGGAAAAGAAGAACGTGTGGCAATGCTTCAACATTGTAAAATTGCATAGAAAAATCCGAAAAAAATATTTAAAATACACACTCAGAGCATTAGCATTACATGGGTTTATCATTGTGAAAGCCTGACAATGAGTCATGAAAATTCCATTTCAAGGGCCTGCCTATGGCTGTTATGTTATGGGTAAAATTTATAAGAAAAAAAACGGAGTGAAACAAGTTTGAATATACATGGTAGAAAAGTAGAGAAGAAACGGGACAAGGTATCTATTACTCTTATATTTCTATGGAGGAGGAGAGGAAGGGAAAGCGGAAATTCCATTAAAGAACCACAACATGCATAGACATAGGAGTTTTAGTATTGCAAAGGATTTAATGCAATTCCCGGTCTGCTTTTGGGATTTTGCTTTGTATAATGAAATATTATATGCGTATCCCAAAAATCCCAAAGTACCAATTTCTATACCTTCAACATTGAAATTGGTACCTTTTGATACTTCGCCGACGATATACATTTATGTACATACAAGCATATAGGGCTTGGTTTGCATTTGCAAAAAGATATTTTTATATAATTTATTGATTGGCTCCACACCTTCCCTATTTAATAATGACGCTGGTAATGGTAAGTATACATTTATAACTTCCAGACCCAGGATAATTTACAGGTTCGCTTGATAGCTTTTTGAATTTCCTGCTCTAAGGAGAGTCAAACATATAAAGCCAATAATAATATATTGGGGATTTCTTTGGCTCGCATAGCTTTTCCTATGTAAACTAATGCTTTTTGAGTGTTTTGGGGATTTTCTGTGTGGAAATTATATGCGCATTTATTTCTAATGAATTTTGAATTTTTTTGGATAATTATGTAATTTCAACGCCGTTCAAGATTTTGTGTTGTGAGTTATCATGGGAGGTTTCTGTTCTCAGTAACGATGGAGTCTTAGCTTTCCCAATAGTTAAATGGCATAAAAAATCGGCAAAATTTGTACTGAAAATAGGTATATCAACAATATTTCTAAAAGAAAATATTTTACAAACTAAAAATATTTAAGAATTATCGTGGAATTCCTAAAGAAACTTAAATACCCGGAAAAATATAAATAATAAATTGTAGCTCAAAAATGTCTTTGTGGGTCTTTTTAAATAATTATTAGATTAAGTTGTCCCAAAGTTCTCGCAGCTTCTATACCTATATTATACAGCATACTTACATATATCAAACAATAATGTAAAATGTCCCGTATGTACGTCGTTTTTTGGCAAAAGTCTGAACTTTGGCTGACAGGAGTGTCAACATGTCGGGAGGAAATGTCCGACGGTAAGGACAAGTGTCAAGTTTATAAATGTGTGGCTAAGCCTCTCATCCGCATCAGCAGCGTCCTACTTTATCCCACGAAAATTGCTACCAGGAGTCAAGGATTCCTATTATTATTTCCCCATCCTTCCTTGCTAGCCAAGTATTTTTCTTTCAATTTAAAAAAAATCCGCAATTATTTATTTATGTGGATTTTTTTATTTTGACTGTTTTTAACGCCACTTAGTACTTTTTCCCACTTGCACTACGTTACGATGAATAAATTTCCCTTAATGAGTGAATATCTTAATTGTTTAATTGCTATACTACGTTAAGTACGACTGAGTTCCGACTGTCAGAATAAAATTATCAATAAGAAAATTAAAGAAGATTTAGAATTTCATGTAAAAATAAATAAAAATAAATTCCTAAATTAAAAGCCAATAAAAATAAATCTACCAATGAGCGCCAAATACAATAGATACGAATATTCAAATACATTGTTGTACAAAATGCCACGCGCTAAAATTATAAATAATGCAATACGATTTATTTTCCATATTTTACTTTTGCCTTATTTGCATTTTTCCAACCTTATTGTCTCTTTCGCTCAATCGTTAACACTTGAATATAATTTCAATAATCATAAAACAATTTTGCATTCAGATCCGCAAATGTAGGATTTCGTCATTTTCTCTGTAAAATTTCTGTGTGAAAATAAATTCCGTATATAGAAATGGTAAAACAGTTAGTGCAATCTATAAAATTCAAAAGCAAGGACTTGGATTGAAAGGAGCAGTTTTCCACTACAAAAGGGATTTTCACTTGAAAATCTGACGTTCATTTCACATTCTCCCCATCTCCGCTCTACCTGCCTGTCTGCTTTAGACTGGACACCCGTGGAGTTCCACATTGACCACCCGGGTATTTTCATTTTATTATGGCAGATTTCCTGTTTGTGTGTGTGTGGGCAGAGTGGAATTTATTTTGCAAAATTTAAACGCCGTTCGACGGTTTTAGAGTTACTGAACAATATTTAGCTCCTTTGAGGATTACTATTTTACAGGATTTATTTCAATTGGCGCCGAAGTTAAACAAATTAACATTTATTTTCCCACAAATTAATTTAATACAATAATTTGTAATAAAATTAATTAAATATTTATCCAAAAATTTTTGATATAGAAACAATTTTTTTTTTACATTTTTACACAATTTTTATTTCTTAATTAAATTTAATCAAAATCAGGAAAATTGAAGTAGTAAATAAAATAAAAAATATTTTTTAAAACAAAATGAAAAATAAAATACACAAATATTTTTTTAAACAAAATGCAAAAAAAAATACAAAAACATTTTTTTAAGCAAAATGCAAAAAAAAATATAAAAAAATTTAAAAAATAAAATGCAAAATAAATGTAGAAAATACGGAGAAAAATTTGATAAAATACAAAAGCAACTTTACCCCCAAAAAATCAATAATCGTATGCGTAGGAAAATGCGGAAATGCAATAAAAAGGAAATTGAAGGTAATGTATTCAATTTTTTTAAAAAAAGTATACATATATTATTTAAATTGAATGACAAAAATTGTGCATATCCGTAAAATAAAGGGAAATACGCAGAGGAAAGTAAAGAAAGAAGTGGAGCATTGCCGTCTGGGATGACGAGGAGTACAATAATAACAAACAACAAGAATAAGTAACTGCATGAAAAATAAAGGGGGGTCTATCTATATATAAAAAGTATGTCCATATCTGTTTTTAGTAAAGGAAGAGCAGACACACACGTACAAATAATCCACACGATATACGATAGAGGAACTTGACGTTATGAGCTTTCTCCGTCGCTCCAGAGGGCTATCAATAATAAATAAGGTTTGTGAAGTCAAAGTAGAGTCCATCCATCCCTGGACTTTATATCCAAAGAAAAAAAAACAACAGATACGCTCCTTGCTGCAGACTACAAATTACAATTGCATTTTTTACTGCAAACAGCACAGACATGTATACACAAAAGAGCCAAAAGAGAGAATGAGAGAGAGAGAGAGACCAGAGGCCTATGAATTAGTGTACGAGGGAGCTCTCCTTTTTTTGCTTTTTTTTCCTCTTGCCAATCCTCTCCTGCTCTCCCTTGTGTCTTTCCCTATTGTGTGGACAGACATATCCGAGTTAATAAACAACATGGCTTTGACTCCGACTTTTGTTCACGATAGTTTGTATAGTGTCAATAACTTTACTGCTCTCATGTTCTTCTCCTTCTATCTCACTAGTTTGTGCCTTTTTAATCCGCACTGCTTTAATCCTGCTATTTGCTTAATTTATTTTAATCTTTTTTTTCATATTCTATTTTTTATTTTAATTTATTTTTTGGTCGTTTTTATTTTATTCAAATTTTTGAGCATATTTCATTTATTTATTTAATCATGTTTCTCTGTATTCCTTCTATTTTGTTATTTTTTCCCTGTTGTAAAATTTTTTTTTTATTAATTTTTATCAGAAATAAAAATTGTTTTGTTTTTTTTTTCTATTTTTAACAGTAACAAAAATTGTTGTTTTTATTTTTTCTGTTTTTGACAGCAATAAAAATTGTTTTATTTTTATTTTTTCTAGTTTTGTCAGAAATAAAAATTGTTTTATTTTTTCTATTTTTTGTCAGAAATAAAAATTGTTTTATTTTTTTTCTATTTTTGTCAGAAATAAAAATTGTTTTATTTTTATTTTTTCTATTTTTGTCAGAAATTAAAATTGTTTTGTTCTTTAAATATTTTTTTCAGTATTAAAACTTTTTTATTTATTAAATATTTTTGTCAGTAATAATCATTGTTTAATGTTTTAAATATTTTTTAGTAATACAAATCGTTTTATTTTTTTAATGTTTTCTCAAGAAAACACTGTTTTTTTAATATTGTTTTAATATTTTTTGCACTTAATTCTTTTTTTCCCTAATACAATTTTTTAATTTCCTATTATTTAGCACTTTCCACAATAAAAATTAGTTTGTGTTTATCTTCTTAATTACAATTTATTTTATTGTCTATTTTAAAATTATTTGCAAAGTGCATTTTCCTATTTAATTTGTTTAATTTTAACGTCACTGCAAGTTTCCAGAACATAGAGTCCGCTTTACACGTAGGTCAAAAAATCCGCTTTTGGTTAAATTGTAACAAGTATTTGAATTATTTAATTTTTTTCTAAAATAAAATTAGTATTTGCAATATAATTTTAATATTTAATTTATTTGATTTTGACGCCACTGAAAATGTTTTAACAAATTCTTGACGGTATTAACCATAGATCCATAATTTGCACGTTTCGGTCAAATTGAAAAAAGGTGTATAAATGCGGAATTGTTTTTACATCGTCCGTACATATTTGCTCACATGTGCATATTGGTGTAATGGTGTGTGTGTTTTGGTGTATGTGTAACTTATTGCAGAAAAGCAAACAGACTTTTAAGAGCTTGGAGTGCAAATTGACCCGAAGCCTCTGGGGGATTTCATTTCTCCTGCTTTGTCTTCTACACTATACAACAAAAACAAATGGTAATAGACATGGAGTCCCAGGGTGAGTGCCTATTTCATTCTATGAGAAGAGCAAATAATGATACATGGGATTTTCACGGGAATTGCCTGTATTTTCAAGGGGTTTGCTCTTTGAAAGGGAAATTCTTCTCCACACTTGTTCCTGTATATATATTATTTATTTATTTTATTTATATTTCTTTACGTATTTCAATTGTACTTTTATATGCTGTCACAGATTTTTGTGAATTTAACTTGAATTGTTCTCTGTTTTTCATTTGTAGTATTTTACAATATTATAATTTCTGTTATTTAACGCCCATTCTAATTTAAATTGTTTCTACGAAACGCTTAAAACTATTTAGTTTATTATTATTATTTATTTACTCTTAACACTAATTTTGTGTTATTTTTTATTGAAAATACAACTTTTTCTACCAATACGTCGTACAACTACGTTATCCATCTTCGAGATTGCCCAATGGCAAACTTCAAATTTGTAAGTGGCGTCAAAATTAGTGAAATAAATAATTAACCCCAAAATAATAATATATTGTTTAAATTTCAATATATTTTCAATGCTTTTCATCCAGATTCCTGGCCCGTAATAAATGTTTGTATACCCCTGATTTAATACAATAATGTGGAATACTCATGATTTCGTTTTTATTCAAACCAAGCTTTTTCTGCTCGTGGTCTGACAATTTAAAACAGAAATTTAATCATGAACATTAATTTCTGGAATTTAAAAAAATTGCGGATGAAAACCAATTCATTGTTTTAAAAAATCAATAATAATTATTACAAATTACATTGCAAATATTTAGGTTTTGAAATAGAAACCATAAATACAACAAAAATTAAATGTTCTCAACTTAGCGCCTTTTAAACTTTAATTTACTTATTGGACGTCACCAAGCACAGCATTGGGTAATCTCTTTCAATTCCACAAGTTTATAAACGGTAAACGGCATTGAAGTTTAAATAGTTTTGTTCTACTCTATTTAATGACCCTATTTTCACATTATCAAAATTAAACATAAAAACTTCTTTTAAGTGCAAAATTAATAGCGAATATGCAATGTTTTAGCATTCCAGAAAAATCCAATATTAATTTCCTAATTAATTAGTAAAAATGAAATTAAAATAGTTTCAAGAAAATTCTGATGAATAAAATCCTGTGGTAAAAACTGTATTAAAATAAATATTGCGATTAAATTTTAAATTTAAATAACAATAATAATTATTTTTATTATGAATAAAAATCACGACCAAGAATTTAAAATCGGGTTTTATTTATACAAAAGCTATGTTAATCCCCGTAATCAGCATAGCTCTTCTGTATAAGATACTGTGGGGAGGGAGGAGGAAAAATGTAGGAAAAAGTTGGGTGAAGAAATATGCAGATGGGGAAAAAAATTGGTTGTAAACACCATTTGAAATATATATATATATATAAATTTTCTTACATATGTCTGCCGTTGTAACTTTTGGGAAATTGCATTTCTTCTTCAACAAGAGGGAAAAGACACAGAGAGAGAGAGACACACACACAACAGGCAGGACGACCACATTTGACTCTCGTTCGTCGGGTAAAAATCTCTTTTCCGTACGGGCAAAGCACAGGCTCCCTGTATGATTTTCTATTGCACGTACATACGTATGCTCACTATTATTTCCTCATACTCTCTCCTATTGTAATTTTTATTTTAAAACTCTATAACGTCTGTAGTATTTCACTTTGCATTTACTTTTTTTTTACACACACTCAACTCACATTCTCTATCACTCACACATTTGAAAAATATATTTATATACTGTGGAAATTCTATTAAGCGTACGTGTCTTCTTGTTGTTGTGGGATTTGTTCTGCTGCTGCTGCTGCTGCTCAAGTTCTATACTTTTGCTCTTACTCCTATGCTATTGCTGGTTTTTGTTTTTGGGGGATGCGATCTCTGTCTGCGGAAGGGATTTGCTATAAATAAAACCCGAGTGGAGCGGTAAAAACATAAATTTTTTTTATCAAGTCTTCTTATTTTTCTTGGTCTTTGGGTTTTTTCTTACGATTTGCGTATTTTGCTGCGAAGTTTGACGCCGTTCACAATTTTATTAAATATTACCCGAAATTTCCCAGATTTTGAATAGTGTTCACAATGCAAATTTGTTCAGAAGAAATTTCAGAATCACAAGAAAATAGTTGATTTGTATCGGAAAAATTATTTAAAATACCCGGGATAATTCTGTAATGTCGATTCAGATTTAATTAAATTTATTTCGAGGATTAAAAATATTTTCAAATTTTTTAAATATTTTTTTCACAATTTTATAGGTGGTTTCCTGTAGAATTTAATAGAACTTGTAAGTGTATTTTCTTAAAATTATTTTTGGATTTTCACTTTAAACTTTCCCGGGATTAATTTTTTTAAATACTTTATTTAAATGTTATTTCATGTGTAGTTTGAATTAATTTGCGCGTATTATATTAAATTTGAATATCTATGGCAAAATGACTAAATTAATTCCCGTCCGCTCTTCTGCTATATGTCTCCGTTGGAAAATGATGACTTGACGTATTTATAGTGGAGAATTATATATATATAGATACTATAATAAAAAGAAATAAAATAGTCTAGAGACGGCGGAAACGACGGCTTGCTGATTTGTTATTGTGGGGGAATGAAAGAAACAGAGAGAGGGACTGTGTGTCTGTAAGCAGAGCAAGACCACGACTAAAATCCCGAAACGGGTTGCCTTGGCTCAAGAGTATAATGTAGGGAAGGGAATATTTAGACATGGGCGAGATGTGTGCTCTCGACATTCACTCAAGTGTGGGCTCCTCTCTCTCTCTCTCTCTCTCAAGTATTTCATTGGGAGTTTCAAATTCTCTTTTCTCGGGACGCACACTGCCCGTCTCTTCCACTCTTGCATTTTATTCTCGTGAATATATGTTTAGGTGTTTATATAGCTATGTGCGGTTTTTGATTTCTCAGCTCTTGTTTCGCTTTGTGGGACTTGAGGATAAACTAAAGTAATTGATTCATATTAAATTATTTATACACTAGCTACCGCACAATTAATATTCTTCCACTTTTGCGATCTACCTTTCTCATTTAGACCAGGGGTGAAATAAAATCTGTGGCGCTTAAGCTCCCAAAAATTCAAAAAATTCAAAAATTAATACAAGCAATAAAATAAAAAACAAACACTTCAAAAATTAATACAAAAGGCAAAAATTACAAAAACTAATACAAAAATCACAAAAATTAATACAAAAATCACAAAAATTAATACAAAAATCACAAAAATTAATACAAAAAAAATTGCAAAAATTATTACAAAAATTACAAAAATAAATACAACAATTACAAACCTAAATACAAAAATTATTACAAAAAATTAACATTAATACAAAAAACAAAAATAATACAAAAAACTAAAATAATACAAAAAACTAAAATAATACAAAAAACATAAATACTACAAAAAACATAAATAATACAAAAAACAAATAATACAAAAAACATAAATAATACAAAAAACAAAAATAATACAAAAAACATAAATAATACAAAAAACATAAATAATACAAAAAACAAAAACAAATACAAAAAATAATACAAAATTTAATACAAAAATTAATACAAAAATGTATACAAAAATGTATACAAAAATGTATACAAAAATGTATACAAAAATTAATACAACAATTAATACAAAAATTAATACAAAAATTGATACAAAAATTGATACAAAAATTGATACAAAATTGATACGAAAATTAATACAAAAATTGATACAAAATTGATACGAAAATTAATACAAAAATAATACAAAAATTAATACAAAAATTAATAGAAAAGACTTACAGCGTATTTCATTTTGACGAAGTATGTAAGTTTAAAAAACTCAGGTAAATAATTGTGGGAGTAGTAATGGTAAGCGATTGCAAGTTTAAACTGGAGCTTTACTTCCAGGACGGCTGACTTTTATACCAAATTCTGAGATCGACGGAATCCCCTGACAACAATTTGATATCAATGTCTCGCCTACGAAGAATAAAGGACCCAGAAGAACAACAAGAATTAATGAAAGAGTAAGTATACACAGCAGCATGTGTATGGTTACTCTTATGTGCATAGGTACTTACAAAACAAATGTGTATCCGTTTACACAGCGCCAAAAAAAACGCATCAACAAACAAAAAGAATAAAATAATTCGCATTATAATTAAACAACAATAGTGGAATCGCCATCAACCTCATCCTTTTATTTATTACCACACTGACGTACTTACTCACTCATTACTTTGAGCAGCTACTTATCGCTTCAACAACTGCTGCCAATGCTGATTTAAAATACATTGTTATTTCACCCCATGTGCATTTTTATCTTTATTTATTATTAGCCGTTTTTCCCATTGGGAAATTCCTTCACATTAAATAGATTCCGTCCATCGTCGTCGACGTCCACGGGATGTTGATTGACAGCTTTTCCAGTTTTTTTCTCAAGTCGCCCCGGTGCCCTGGAACGCTGATTTTTCCTTCCTATTCCATTCTAGTAGTTTCTAGTATGTACATACAATTTATTCAATCTTTATTGCATGTATTGAAATTACATATTTGGGCATTCAGGTGCTCCTCATGCTGATTTCGCGCGCTTTTTATATGCAAAAAAAGTGAAATAATTACTGCAACCATCGCATGCATAGATTTCCAATAAAAATTTAAAAAAGTGTTCCAAATGCAAAATTTAACACATATTGTCGGTGGAGATGCAAAGTGGGCTATCTCTATATGTGCGTCGCTAGTTGCAAAGGGAGATATCTATCGTTATTTTAAATGCAAAGTATATGGGATAACTCCACTATGTATAATTTACAATTGCCTTGCAGTTAAAATTTTAAATACAAAAGCTCCCGCCGTTCTTAGCAGTTTTTAATGCAATTTAAACGGCAAGACATCCCTTCTTATGCATTGAATTGATCGGTGGTGGATAACTTATCTTGCACTTAGGTTCACACATGAAGTTAGCCCACTTTGCATCTCCACCAACGATATCTCATCTTGTATGTACTATGGTCTACATGGAGATAGCCCATTGTGCATTTCCAATGACGATAGCTCATTTTGCATTTCTGTTCACATTAAGATATCCCACTTTACATCTCACATGACCATAGCTCATTTTGCATTTCGATTTACTTGGAGGTAGCCCATTTTGCATCTCCACCGACAATATACATATATGTAAAAAGGATTATATTTAGTGTTCTTGATGCTCCCATAAATATCTTGAGTTCCAGAGAAATTCAAGTTTTTTCTTCGATTTTTCAAGTCATCCAGAAACTTCTTCATGGAGATTGCAGAGTTCTTATAAGGGGAAGCCGACGGCATGATTGGGTTTTTTCCCTTCATCTCTATTACATAATGAACTTGTTTTTTCTTTGATTATGTATTTGCAGATTTATTTCTTCAACAAACGGCACGACAATCAATCCTGCTCCACAAATTCCTTGTCAAGTGAATAAAACCAGTAATTACTTAGAAGAGCAGAACTTTTGGATTGGAGGACGTCAAAAGGAGCTGATTAGATGGATCCGGAGAATAGAGTAATAACAATTTGACAAAAAAACTGGTTGGGTTTTTTTTTTAAATTATTTTTATACATATGTACATTTTACAGATAGCTCAATCTATATATTTTTAGCGTTGTTGATTTAGCTGGGGAATTTTTATTCATGGAAAATCAAGCGCTGGGGTGTTTAGACAAGAAATAAAGAAAGAACTTTGTTGTCTTCGACGTCGTTGCTAAATTCAGAATATTACTTAATTTTATTTATTTTCAGGTGGAGCACCGAAGTGTCTGCCCAGGTTTTTCATAGATTAATTAACATATAATATGTATACGCATTATTTTTAATAGGAGTCCATTATGTATATGCCATGTGTAGGTATGGGGATTGTAATATGTAATTTGTATGACTTTATAGTTCAGACCCAATGCACTCCACCCAACTATGTATATTTTTCCACGCTCCTTAGTCACTGACCTTCAGGCAAGTTTGTTTCCATTTATTCAATGTAAACTTAATACGCTTTTCAATCCTTTTTTCCTTCCTCTTATCAACACTGTATGTAATAACTTGTAAAAGTTGTAATACGACACTTGGATCTCAAGTGAGTACGCAGAGCTCCCTTTTTGATGCAATCTTGATGACTGACTGACTCACTGTAAAATCCTTAATATTACAAGTTTAAAAAAATTTAATTAAATAAACAAGCTTTAATTAAACTTGTATAAAAATGCAATATGGCTTTCTCACTCGTTGGAATTCATATGCAGCATTTGCTCTATTAATAATTTAAATCCTTTTGTGGAGAATTATTACATTTTTTAATGGATTTGCTCCAGATTTATTATTTATAAGTTTAATAAATAGTATTAATTTTTTTAAAATCATATTACCTACAAATTATTATTAATATTATTATTTTTATTAAACTTTGGACTTCATTGTTTCTTAAATTAATCAAATTGTATTTTAATAAATAAATTAAATTATATTTTATTAAATAAAATAAATTGTTAATTCTTAAATTAACTTTGTTAATTTACTTTATACAAAATGTTAACAATTTTTTATTAAATTATATATTTTATAAACGAACGCCTATAATAAATTGTGTAGCAATAAATTGCTCAAGAGAAAATTCCAATTTTTTAGAAACAATTTTTTAACGAATTCTGTAAAAAAAATTGTTTTTTATATTGCGCAGTCATTTTTATAGTTTATATTCTTTTGCTAATTTTTTATAGATTAAATCTAAACGGATCTGATTACAAAAAGATAAACGACAGGGCTTCCTAATCCGTCATAAACCAGGAGAACTCGTTGTGATCAGCCAGGATTTATACTGAATTTATGGATATGTCGTGTATAAAAATCATTTTAATTTGATGGGTGAACATCTGGACAAATTAACAGCCAAAGGGCATATGAAGAAAACTTACAAACTTGCAATCTAAAGTTGAGTAAATTTTGTAATACATATACATATTATGCTTTCCCATCTACTACTGAATCTACTGACCGAGAAGAGAAGAAATGTTGTCGTTCCTGTTCCCATAGTAACAATCAAGATACAATAGAACGGGTGTTTGAGGTAGTCAGTGAAGGTGATCGACAGGTACGTATAACTTATTTAATAAATATAATAAACACCATATTAATACCATGAACGCAGTGTTTCAGAATTACCCTAAAAAAGGTCTTTATCAACGTTTTGACTATTTTAAGAGAAGATTCAATTAAAAAATAATGCAAACTTTTATCTCATAATGCAAAACTTTTGGCGTCTAAATTTAAATTGTGGAAAAATAATTGTATATTTCATATTATTAACTATTTTTTTCAATTTTGGGAGGAGCCAATATATTGTATCCTTTTTATTAATCTTATTTAATTATCCTGTTTATTAATTCCGTTTTTAGTGGCCATCCAAGAAATTCAATCCGGGCGATTTCAAAATGTTGGCGTAACTCCCAAGCGGTCTAGTGGTCTGGTGTCACCCTGAAATCTGGCAACATTTCGAGGATCCAGTGGTTTCAGTGGCACTGGATGCCCCTGTGTATTATACCAACACCCACGACGAGTTAACTTCAATAATACAAACGAAATTATGAATAAATAAATAAATTTTAAACGTATAGGATGTCACACTCTGTCGTCAAATACTTGCTTATTTTATTTTGAAATCTCCGTGAAATTTGACCTTCCACCTGTCCACAGGGACGAAAAACGTAATCTTTTGTTTCTATGCTTGTTTGGGGCTGTAATCTGTGCGGTTAAAAGTAAATGATGGTTTAAGTCACTCATTGTTATTATACAAATACTCTTTAGACTCGCAGAATTGATTGTGACAAGGTCGATTTCAATCACAACCACGACATTTTACTCTAAACGACGGTAGTAGAATAAAATTCGAATATAATACGAATACCTTCCGAATTTCGGTATGCAAACGGTATACATGGCAAATCTTTAATTTATGGATGTTAAGGTAACGTTTTATGCTGATTTTGAGACGAACATGTAGATTCTGTTTAGTCGTGTTTGGGCTTTCTTAGCTAAAAACCTCAATTTTTGGGCACTTAAACCCACATTTCAATAGGAAAAAACGCGAAATTTTCAAAACATTTAAATTATACCAACAAGAATTCATTTTCCTAGCATTTGATTCCATGATTGTGAAATCGTTCAAATAGTTTTATTATAATCTTGGCTTTTCAAAAAGCCCCATGAAAGAACTTCAGGGTCCCATTTTAAATACCTGGATTTGTTTGAAAAATCAATTTTGTTCATCAAAGAGTCACGTGCAAACTATTAGTTTTTGACGTTTGTGGGATTTTATTAAAATTTTGGGTTTAGGGCTTACTGGATGGCTCTGAAGTTACTAATTACTATTTGTGTTGTATTATTTCAATCATTTTTGTGCGTGTGTGTACACATTTATTATAATCTCTACTCCCGTATTCTGCAATTGTACATACATACATACATATGTGCTCGTAATTTGAGACTCCACGTGCTTGCCAGGTGTATATAGTTCGAACTTTGAAATTTGTCGGTATGACAAAAGTTTATATAGAGCAAACGTGACAATTGAATTAAATATATCTGAGAATAGTTTGCTACAATAAGTTTCCAACTTCCACCTTATTGACTTTGTAACTTCCACAATAAAGAATTTTTGCATCGCTTGTACCCCAAATTAATTTGAATAGTAATTTTTTACACATGCGGAGTATTTTGTGGATTCACCACTTACAAACCATACATTGCCCTTACGTGAACGAACGGTGTGTCATAAAATCCATCGTAGTGACAAGTAAATTCGAAACAGATCAGCGTTTTTTACATTTTAATTAAACGTGGAAACGTGAGGCAAATATCTCTGAAACGGATCGAGTGTATGTGCTGAACTTTTCTATATTC